>CAJVPT010001501.1:0-21130 GCA_910592055.1 Acaulospora colombiana | reverse complement strand
CCTTGATGTTTCTGAAAAGCTTGTTGTATATGTGTTACAAAAGCTTGGTAGCTTGGTTTGAAAGATATGTTGTTTTTTCCTGTTTGTTTGACCAGTTTTGCTTTTTTCCAAAAAATTGTCAAAAAAGGAAATTTTTAAGAAAAAGCAGGATCGGCAGAAAGAGTTTTCAGTGCTCTTGAAAATAGTATTTATTTTAAGATTATTTAATTTATATTAAGCAAATATTGTTCTGAAAATATTCACTTTAATATAAATAAACTATCTGTTATCTAAATTTTCAAGTTGATTGAAAATAAATTATATTTTAATTTATTTCTAAAAATAGAAGTAATTACATTCAATACTTTTCCATATTTTTGAAAAGTAGCTTTAATTTCTTGATAAATATAATTACAGTTTAGATTAATTAGTAAAGTTATTATAGTTTTATTTCTTTTCTATATTTTATACTTGAAGAATTTTTTTTTTTGGTGATGAGTATAAGTTTTGAGTTTTCTTATTTTTCTGCTTATATAGAAATTAAAATAAAGTTTTTTTTACTTCTTTTTTATATATTTTTTCTATATATTACAAAACATTCTTTATTTTTTCAAAGTTAAATATTGCTTAGATATTATTAGTGAGAAAGTTTTTTTTAAATAGTTGTATATATTTAAATAAACTTAAAACTAATAATGGGTTCTTAAAGTATTTAGAATATAAAATTTTACAGATCACATATATTCCTTTTTGAGAAAAAAATTTATAGCTCTTTATTTTAATAGGGATAAAAGTCAAAAAATATTATAAATCAATAATTTAGATAATAAAAAACAATTGTGAATAGTTTTTTTATAGTTATTAATTTAAAAATTTTTATGTTTCTTAGTGAGAAACATTTGTTTTTTGTTCTTGCCTTTCCTTTTAGAAATTTATCTTTACTTAAGACATCTTGAAAATAAACTATTTATTTTTTTTATATATCTTCAGATATCTTAGAGATGAGAATTTTTATTTTGTATTTTCTTTTTTCTAAAATATAAAATAAATTTAGATCAAATAATCTAGATCTATTTCTTATATTATAGAATATTTATTTATTATATATATTTTTTTGACTCTTTTTTGAATATTTTTTATTTCTATTTTATCTTTTTAACTTTATTATTGTTTATAATGAAACTTTTATATTTTTATTTAAGATAATATTTTTTGAAGAATTGTTACTAAAGTTACAGGCTTAATATAAGGAGTTTTGAAAATATAGAAAAAAAAATAATTTGTAAAAACATTTTGTTTAATAATTTATTTAAAATTTTCTTTCAAAAAAGAGATTAAAAGAATTTCTTTCTTTTTTTAATCTTAGGTTCATATATATAAAATATGTTGCTTAAGAACTGTAACTTTAATAAGTATTGTTGAATCTATATTCAAAATTTTATAAATAATTATACAATATTGTAATCAACTCTTTCTGCTAATCCTCTAACCATATACAAAAAAGATGTTTGTAAAAAGATTTATACTTCAAGACTAATAAAGTATTATTACTTTCTTTAAACCAACTTGAGAATAAAATTCTCAAGAATCACCTTATAACCCTACTACCTCTTTTTATATCTTGCTACAAAAAACTTGTCTCCTAGTGACTAGAAAAGACAACTTTACTCTTCTTATCAACGGTAAGAAAGTTTTGAAAAAAAGTAGATCTGACTTCTCTATCTCTCTTTCACTTGTCACAGAAACACTACAGAGCCTAGTTTGTGATAAGAGACTTTTTAAAAAACAATCCCATTACTTTTTTGTTATAATGAAGGCTCTAATAGTGCTCTTTTATAGTCTTTTTGAAGGCATTTTGCTTACCTCAGTTTGGTCCTGAATTTTAAGTAGCACAAAGTTTCTGGTGTAGTGATTGAACAATAGAAACATATCAGCAATCCAAAATATAAATAAGCTCCTATTGGCCACCTTATATATTTGAATACATTTTCTCAGTACCCATAAGAATCTATGATTCACTATAAGTTACAAGCTAGTTATATAGATAAATAAAAAATATGAAATCTATAATATTATTGGTTATACAAAAAAAATAAAGAAACCTGGATTAGAACTCATTAAACAGCAAACATAATTTTTCTCTACTTCTCATCTTCTTTTCCAGTGTACACAACCCAAGGAAAAAGACTATAATATGCAGAATCTTTTAGGAGAGTTTTTGGTTACCTGGTATTGATACATTGAAAAAACAATTTCTTGACTTATTAAGCAATTACCTGGTCTCTTCAAATACTCTCTAAACAGTATTATAATATAAAAATTTTTTTGATTAGCACTAGTGAAGTTAAGGTTTCACATGAGGGATCCTCAATATCAAAGATGATGAATATCACAGGTGAATTTTTGGCACATTAGTCTCCTTCTTAAGAAATCTGGAATAATAATAAGTCTCAGTGGGCTATATTTTATTATATCTCTAGGAAGTACTAATATAGTTATATAGATAATATAGTGAAAAAAATTTTTTACTCAATGTTATTCTTTATTTTGTTTTAGTAAGTACCATAAACCACTGCTTACAATACCCCCCTAAAGTAATACCTCTTCTTAAGTAATACCCAATAGTATTCAAGAAAATTGTTACTCAATAAATAATTACTATTCAGATATATTAAGCTAAAGCCAATAAAATTACAGTATAAATAGGCAAGTGAGAGATATATCAAATGATAATAAGATATTAAATATCCCACAATTTATACTACCCCCCTTCTAGTAGAATACCTCTTGGGTACTAATCAATTTATTATGGGATAAATTGCAGTGGTTTACAGTAATATATCTATATTAGATAATCATGTAATTATCTTATTCTAATTGGATAAGATGTAAATAGTTTGCTTTTTATATTATTCATTAATCTGTAAATCCTTAGGCAGTATGGATAATTATTTATCCTGGATGTTCCTAGGTATTATCGTGGGCTAACCCAGTGAGTCCATTGCTAATCCGTAGTGACTCACGTAACTCAGACATCTTACAAATACTTATAAAGAAGAGAATGCCTCCCATAAAGAACACTTAGAAAAGGCAGAGGTGTGGTGATTGACTTGGTCGAAGGTAAGTGTCTCTTTATCGCATTCTGTTTCTTTAATATATCACTAACTCTTATCTCTATTCTCAATTAGAGCTGTTTTTCCTAACACATTCAGCTCTGTCTTTTTGACATATATTGGTAAGTTATTTATACTTTTCTAACTAACAATAAGCTATCTACTTTATAATCGGCTATACTAACCCTAAGCTTTGCTAAACTTTCCATGCTTTTTTAGATACACATAGTTTCCTTATAAGTATCCAAGCCTTATCTATAGTTTCTTACCTTGCAATATTCAATCTTTCATATCAAACTTTCAGGTTTTTAGATTCTAGACTGTTATGCGTAAATTGCATCACCCACATAACCTATAACAGTATCTTCTTACTTTAATAAAATATGTTCACCCTGATACAAGGATGAGCTAGTATTAAAAAATATATATATTCAAAATTTTATTAACATACTATTTATTATCAAATATTTTATTGGTTTTGATATTTAATTGAATATGTTTTATATAATAAGGATATTAAAAATAATTTGAGTAGTTTATGTTTTTATCTTTAATTATATTTATTAATTATTTACAATTCTTTTGAGAATATAAAGTTTTTTTTTCTGTATAATTTATATAATTTTCAATTCTTTTGTCATTTTAGTCATGTATGAGAAAAATAAATTGTTAGATTATTAATTTGTTATTAGTTTATCTTTATTTGTTTATATTTTTGCAAGGTTTATAGTTTTACTATTTTATTGTTTTGATTGTTCTTATTTATCTAAAAAAGTGTTTAATTCTTTCTGTTTAATTCCACTTATTTATTAGATTTGTTATTAATTTTTCTTATTGTAATAAATTAAACTATTTTATTTATAAACTTCTAATAAACCTTGCTATTTTGATTTGCTATTATATTAATTAATATATATATATTTGTATAACATGGTTTAATATTTATTCAGGTATATATAGAATCAAGATACTTTATTTTTCAGTTTTTGAGAGCCTTTGATGTTTTATAAACTTTGAGTTTTTTCTAATTTATTAATAAAAATTATTTTTTATAAAGTATTTTTAGTATCTAGAAAAGTATAAACTGATATTGACTTGGCTAGAAACTTGAAAAATTAATATTGAACTATCTTAAGTTTACTGTAAATTGGCTTGTTAATGTATTTTTTTTTTCTTTATAAAAATAAAGTTGATTAAAATGATATATTATTTAAAATTTCTTTTGAATAATAAAAAAGTTTTTTTATATTTGGCAAAATGTTGTAATTTATTAATTGATTCTTTTCTCTAAAATAATAAAATGTTTTTATCTAATTTTTTTTTCAAAGAAATTATCAAAAAAGAAAATTTTTAAGAAAAAAAGAAATTAATAAAAAAAGTTTTTTTTTGATTTTTTATACAAAATTTATTATAAGATATTAAATTATTTTTCATAATAAAATATTAAATAATATTATATTTATTATTATTTTTTTATGCATAGTTAGATAAATATGACATATTTTTTTTTTAAGTATCTATAACTAGGTTAGATTATAGTTTATTAATCAATTGAAAATATAAGTATATTTTTATTTAAGTAATATGATATATATTATAACTAAAGATAGGTCTCTAAAATGGAAGACAAAAACAAAAATCAAATGTTCCTTACTAGGAAATAATAAAAATTTTAAATTGATAACTATAAAAAAACTATTTACAATTGTTTTTCATTATTCAAATTATTAACTTATAGTATTACCTGACCTTTGTTCCTATTAAAGTGAAGAGTTATAAATTTTGTTTCACAAAAAGGAACATAAGTGATCTATAAAATTTTATATATTAAATACTTTAGAGATCTATAATTAACTATAGCTAAACATTTCTATTAAATTTAATCAATTTACTATAAGCAATAATAGTCTCTAAGTTTGATTTTGAGAACAATATTTCTCTTTATAATAGTCTTTAGATAAAGACTTTTCTAGTCCATTACTTTATTATTAGCAAGTTATTACTATTGAATGTCTTATTAAGCTATTAAAATATAGAAAACTACAAAAAAATAGATTAAAAAAAAGGAAAGAAGTGTATCTAAAAATATTCAAGTGTATGAATAAAAAAATGAAAAAAAAAGAAAATAAAATTCTTTATCTTTTTTCAAAAACCTGTTTCTCAAAACTTTTTTTTTAATAAGAAATATTCAATTGAAATATTCTTTCTTCTGATTATTTGGAAAACTTATTTATTTTTTATTTTAATTTTTTTTTATATATTGTCTAAAGAGACTTATTATATAATAAAAGCTTTTATTTTTAATAACATACTTGGTTCCAACCTTTTTTGAACAATAATTTTTTATCCACTTGTGATGAACAGGTGATTAATAATAAATCCTAAGATTCTTATATAATTCAATAGAAACTGAATTATTTCAGTATAATATCTTCTAACAATTATGTCTAGTTAAAAAAATTTTATTAGGAAATATTTTTTATTATTCAAAAAGTTGAATCTTCTATCTATCTTTTTGCTTTATAGTAATACAGTAAGAGAATAAATATTTAAAAGGAAATCTTATCAATTATAATGTCTTTCAATAACTTCTAGAGAAATATATTTTCAATTATAATCAAAGAGTTGAAGCTCAGTATGAATTAAAGACCATTCAATCTTATTGTCTAATCAGGATAAGAAAAAGGCCTTGATCTTGAACTTTGTTTAATTAGGATAATAAGAGAGAAAGACTTTTGTTAAAACAAAAAACAACTTTTTCTTCATCTAAAAACTTGTTGCTATTATCTTATTAATTTCATAAAACTTAATTTATAGGCTAATTCAATTGGAAAAGCAAGATAGAATTGAAATACTTATTAATTCTTTTTGTTATCAATGATATCATTAGAACATATAATTAATAGAAGCTTGTTTATATTTTACTATTAATATATTTCATATCAACGAATTATTGTTAGCAAAAACTATGTCAAGTTTATGTTACTTTAAAATTTAGAATCAAAATAAGATAAATAAAATTCTTTAAAAACTTTGAAAAATAAGTGGCTCTAAGAGTATTGAAATAGTAAGTAAAAAAGTTTTCAAGTTTAGACTTATATTCACATATTTAGCTATTGCATAAAATCTCTAATTGCACTTTTACTTTAGAAACTAAATTTTTAGTACTTTGCACTTAATTTATCTTTCTTTTGGAACTTTTTTACTATAGGTAAAAAAGATATTTCTTAACTTTTTTGATTATTGAATACCTTTAAAAAGAATATAAACAAAAAAGAAAAGTTGAAAAGAACTCTTGAAATTATCTTTTAAGTTGTTTTAAATAATGTAATAAGACTTTTTTATATAAAAGTATAAAACTTTTTATAAACATCTTTTTTGTATGTTATTCAAAATCTGTAAAAAGAATTTTTTATTATCAAATCAATATGGTTTATCTTTATTAATTATCTTTATTATTATATATATTATATTTTTTAAATATAATATACTGTATATTAGTTATTTTTTTGAAAAATTATTAAATAATTATTAAATTCAATTATAAATTATTTATAAATAATAATAATTTTATTAAATAATTTTTTAATTAAAATAATAAATAACAAATTTTTTTTTTTTGCCAACTCAACCTCTAGTTGATTTTTTATTAACATTTACTCAAATATTACATTATATTATCAATTTCAAAGTTAACTAAATATCAAAACTATATTAACATATATATTAAAAATTTAGAGAAAGATACCTTCCAGTTTGAATCTCCAAAAAAGCTTCATGATCTGTTGCCCTTCCTTGCAGAGAAACTAACTTGCCTAGATTGAATTAATGTGATTTTTCTTGCTTTTTATTTTAAGATGAAAATTAAAGTTCTTGTATTTATTTCAATCTAAAATGACTAAATTTATTTGTTCTCTGGTGTAACCTTTTGATGTGTTTTGGCTTTACTTGCCTTTTACCTTTTTTGGTGTCTTTAATATTTTATAGATATTTTTCATTTGATTAAAGCTTCACATTTCTATTTTCAAATTGCTCTTGTGACTTCCTGAATTTCTTCAATATATTTTATTAAGGCCAATTTAGATTTTTTTTTGAAAATCTTTGCCCAGTTACAGATTAGGCTTGCTATATTGTGGGGTACCAGATTTCTGGTTATCATTCTTATCCAGAGATAGATTTTTTCTTTTTTTTTTTTGACCTTTGAGACCTATGCTTGTATCTAGGCCTTACTTCATTTTTTTTTACTATGTAGAAAGAGTATTATTGTCTCTAATATATAGGTATCAAAGTTAAAATTATTTTCTTTACATGTATATACATATGTTTGGTCTTCCTTGGCTACTTTGCACCTGATGCATTAGTTGGACTTGTACAGGTCTCTTCTTTATTTATAGAGCTTGGTTAGGGTCAGCAATTCTTGCATATAAGATTTCAATTTGAAGATGCTTTGTTAATGGTCTTCTGCACTCGTAGTATCAATGATGATTTTCTTTGCTTTTAGAAAGTCAGCTGTTGTCTCCCAGTCTATCATGTTATAGCATTGGTTTAAGTCTCAATTTCTTTCCAGGTCACACCATTCTAGGATCTGTTTATTTCTGAAATGGGTTTGCACTGCTTTTCTGATTTTAAAATTGATTACTTATCCTTTGTATACTAGTTTAAGTATGTGTCTGTTAATAGGTGTGACTTCTAGCCTGATGGTCTGCTATTTGAGTCTTGCTCTCTTGGCCTCAGAATCTACTTTGATATATATTCATGTTCTATTTCTCTTGTTCTTTGTAATTTAGAGCTTGAGATTTTTCACGCAAACTAGGTCTTTTATGTACTCAACTAACTAAGCTATCTTGCTTTTGTTCTTTCAGACCTTCAAAGCTGTTGCCATCATCTGACTGTCTGTATAAATTGTTACCTTAGTTTCTATTGAAAGTGAGGCTAGTGTCACTGTGATCGTATTCAGTTCTACATTATTTGGTATTGTTTTCCAGGAGATTTTGAGAGCTGTTATTTTTGTTTTCTTCCCTGTTGACAAATTTTGTACCTGAAAAGCAATTGTGTAGAAGTTCCTGTAGTAACTCACATTTATTGTGATTTTGACATTCTGCCAGTTCACCATACTCTACTGCAAGTGTTTTACTTTTTTTAAACTTACTTTATCCTTGATTCATCATTTGTATCCATTTGTATAAATATGTTTCAAGATATTAATATCTTGTAATTCTGAGGTTGGATTCTTCTTTCACTATTGAGCCTAGCTTTTATGCTATCTGATAACAAAAGCAGTTTGGTTATCTTATATGTTCTTTCCTTAGAAATGATCTGCTTACTATTTCCGGTAACTGCTATCATATCTTAACTTGGGAAGTTGATTATACAGATATTTTCATTTGTACCTGAGTTAAAGTCATGTCTTCAGATCTGACAAGAGTATGTCTTGAATGTAATGTTTTGCTGTGGTGATATATATATTCTTCTTTTTTAGTTTTCCCAGTAGTAGTTCCTCTTTTATTGTATATCTTTCAGTTGTTATTCAAATTAACTTGTTCTTTTTCAAATATTTGCTACTTATTTTTCCCATCCAGGTCATATTGTAAAAAGGATTTGTACCTGGCTAGAGACTGATTAATTTTGTTAGGTAATCTAAATGTGTAGTACCCATAGTAAGTTTGTTAACAATTTCTTCATAGAAAAGTGATTGTCTTCCTTGTGTTCTTCATCCAATAATATGGCATACCTATGCCTAGCTGATTGATTTGATCTTGTTGAAATTTATAAATTGTTCTTTCTACCTTAAGTTATTTACTCTAAGGCTGTTTCTAAACTTATTAAACCAGTTTTATCCCATGAATGTCTCTAGTGGTGTTAGTGAGTGTGCTATTACAATATTTCCTTGTCTCATATTTCCAAAGACAAAACTATATTTCAGTGTGTTAATGAGTATATTCTGTAGAAAGTTCGTACCTGTTGTATAGATTTTAGGACATGTCTTCAGGATACTTTTGTTTAATTAAGCCATTCATTAGATATTTGCTATCCTTTTCCTATATAATCAACCTGTATGGTTTAATGATAGATAAAGGATTTTGAATATTGACATATGCTTTTGAAGCATGTGTACTTTAAGACTGAAAACATTGTATCCCAGTTTACTATAGAAGATACAGTTCAGGGTTGAGGTAGCAAAACTGGATTTGTGTTTGATCATTCTCCTGAGTTTCCTATCTATGGTTTTAGCCTTGGGTTCTATAAGATATAGTTCTTGTATCAAGTACTCTATCTTTAATAAGATCATATAATTTATTAAGTATTGGACTTGCTTATTCATTGCTTTTTTTCAAAGTAGGCAATTTATAAGATTTGTTATTATATGAAAGGCCAGATTCATTTGGTATTTCTTTTTGCCATTCTGGTTGAACCATACCCCCAGGTATCGAATTGTTTTCATAGTAGCTTCGATAATATTGTATTTAAATGTTATTCTTGATTCTCTTTTATTGTTGATTATTAGAAGCTTGGATTTGCTTGGATTGACCTTCACTTGTGTAAAATCATAAAAAAAGCTAGCTATATCTATAATGACTTTTAGTTGATTTTAGTTCCCAGCTATTCGAGCTATATAATTCATATATAATATGACTGACATGTTTATAAAACTTCAGGATATTCTTAGCTATAACCTGTTATATATCTTTGTGAGGCTTTTATATCTTTGTGTTTTACTAACCCTGCTAATTAGCGAGTTATAATAAATGCTCCAAAGGAGTGATGATATTTCATCACCTTAGTCGATTCCATTTCTGACATTATATGGGTCAGTAGTTTCTACTCCTGTAATGACTATGTTTTTTCTACTTTTAAAACCTTCCATAATAATGTTAATAAGTCTTCTGGTAAACTTAATTCTCTTCATAGTCTTGGCCAAAATATCCAGATCCATGTTATTATATACTTTGCTCATATCTTGAAAGAGGATCCATAGTTCTTTGCTATTTAACCTGATGTTTTCAATGACTGTGTTGATTTCAAAAATAAATTCCATTGTACTTATTATTGGCAGAGCAGCCCAATTGTGTTCTAACAGGATTTTATGTTTTGTGAGCATATTGGATAATCTATTTATGATCCCTTTTGTGAAGATTTTCTTTATTGATTCCAGTAGTGTAATAGGATGGACCTTTGTTAGGTAATTGTTCTAGTCATATGTTTTCGGAATTAGATATATTGTTCCTTCCTTCCATTTACATAATATTGAGCTAAAATGAAGAATTGTATTAAAAATGTCTTTTATTCTTTCAGTTGCCTTGGGATCCAAGTGGTGTAGTGCAATATAGGAGATTTGTGAGGGGCCAGGAGCTGAAACTTTGTTTGCCTTAGCTAGGATACCTTTTATCTCTTGCGTAGAAAAATTGATCAATATATTGTTATACTATTTTTCCTTCATATGCTGCAGAGGCTCATATTCTCCTTGTCACTTTTGTGGAATTATAGTAAATTTTGGTTCTTGCATATAGTTCTCAAAATGGTCTTATACCTATTATTTTATTTCATTTTCATCTAGAATGATATTGAGTTCCTCGTTGGTATTCAGGATCAATTTGTTGAGTTTGATTTTCATTTCTCTCTCTCTAGAAAACTATCTATCATCCTTTTTTTATTCTTCTTGAACCAGGAAAGGCAGTTATTAATGGTCTCTTTGATTTTCTTGCTGTTTATTATATATATATGTCTGTGTGAAATATTTTTTATATTTTTTATTTCTTCTTCTCTGTTACTTTTGCAGTCTTGAAATCTTCCAGGGTACTAAGTTTTTTGGGAAGATTTATACCATTGTTCTTTTCCAGAATGTGAATTTTAGTCCTACTTTCTTCAGCGATCTTGTTTTTTTCTCCTTCTATTAGTAATTTCTTGAGTTGGCAAAGTCTGATTGTTGTAGTTGAAGCTATTATGAAGTATTTCTCCTGCTTGTTGTGTAAAAGGACCTGGTGCATTTTAAACTTTTTGATATATAAGCTTGTCATATTGAGAATTGTTTCTCTCAAACTGTACTATATTTCATCAATATTTCTGATTGGATCCATTTCCCCATTTGGAGTATTTAACTCTTTCTCTATATATCTCATCCATTTTTTCCATTTTGCTAGTTTAATATTTATCCAGTTGTATTTCATGTTGGGTCTTTTCTATATTTTTTTTTCTTTTTCAGGAGAGAAAATAATAAGTATACTCTAGTTAATATAATACTATAGTCACTCTTATATAGTTGCTTGAATCTCTGCTGTTAAAAGTTCTAGGTATCCATTTTGTATGATTCAAATCTAGTCAATCCTGCTTGTTGATATTGAATCTGTTTCCCATATATAATTTTTCCTTTGAGGATTAACTGTGTAGAATGTATTGATTAGAGTATAATCCTTTATTTTTTTGATAAGTAAACTGTTAGAAAATATCTTGCTCATGAAATGTTTATGTTTGTTGGAGAACTTGTCTATACATGATATGTCAGTATCATTTAGGTCTCTTGCTATTATGGTTTCCCAATTGGATTTGTAGCTAATATTAAGCCATTATATTACTTTCTTTTCAAAACTTGATCTATCTGA
Source organism: Acaulospora colombiana (assembly GCA_910592055.1). Lineage (NCBI taxonomy): Eukaryota > Fungi > Glomeromycota > Glomeromycetes > Diversisporales > Acaulosporaceae > Acaulospora > Acaulospora colombiana. The sequence goes on along the minus strand of CAJVPT010001501.1, from coordinate 9,441 downwards.
AGCCTTTGTAAGGGAGTATAAGCCTATGATTCTGAGGTTCCACATTTTTTATTAACATATATGCTGTACAGATTTCACAGATACATTAGCATTCTCTAGCCAGCTTACAATTAAGGGATCTGTACAAACTTCTTATTATATATTGTCAACAAGTACTTATATATTTTTTGAAGTAAACCTATCTATATAAGTAGTTATATTTATCCTACTTCTATGTACAAATACCACCTATTTTAAAAGATATGCAATTCTTAATTTTTTCCAGAACAATTTTATTTACAGTAAAAGTAGTTTAATTATTAGATCATCAAATTTTCTTTATCTTGAACTTATTGATTATTTCTTAGTCATTCAAAATGATCAGTAGATTTCTCCTCTCACCAAGGTCTTCCAATAGTCAAGATTGTGAAACCCGGCACATCCATATACTTGAATTCTTGAAAGAATACCTCAATCCTTTTAAGGCAAGGAACTGGGGTTTTCTTTGATTCATTTACCATTTCTTTCTTTAGTGATATGCTATTGGTTCAATATCTATTCTTCTTATTACCTTATTTAGTAATGTAATTATATTAAGGAATAATTCTATTCAATTTCAAATATTTAGCCTTATCACAATTCAATATAGAACCGGCTTGAAACATTTTTCTCTGTGAGACAAACTATATAGGAAACATTAGTTATGTACAGTTATGCCAATGGATACAGATCACTACCTGCTTATCAAAGGTTGTTCTCTGAAGAATTTGATCTTGATTCTTGTGATATAACCTATTAAGTGCTAACCACTGCACTATAGATCCATAGGTTAAATAATAAATAATAATAATAATTTATCAAATTTTATTCAATTATATAAATTTTTTTTTTAATACTGGCTCATCCCATACTGCTCTGGGCCATTTTATTAAAAGAAGATCATATTTAGGAACAATTGAGATGAATATTTCCTTGTACTGTCTGAGGATTTATAGATCATCAGAGAGGGAATAGTACAAAGAACTATCTATTTACTAAACTTGATTTAAGTCTAACCAAACCAGAATAAGAAAAATACATGACTGCCTAATGTAAATACTCTTTTCTAATAACCAAGAGGGGATTGACCAGATCTACTCGAAGATATATTGCTGGTTGCTCCCTGTCAATAATTTAATACTATCTAGGATTTTAATCCACTGATCAGCTTTTTGCCACCCATTAGAAAAGCCTAATCTACCAGGACTTGCTCAAGATACTCAATACCATCTGGTGCTAAGGATCCCTTGTACTAGTCAAGGACCAGTCAGTGTAAAAAAAGAGAGGTAAAGGAAAAGAGGAAAAATGAGTAGAGAAGATTGAAAATATTTACAAGAAGAAAAAATAGGGAAAAAGAAGAGAACCTAACAACAGCTTTTCTACCCAACTTTGTTGTTAGAGAAATACTCCATCTATAGCTATGACACTTTCAGGAGGTAATAAGAGAGAGGAGACCACAGTCTATGTGATGTTTATCTATCTGCATAACTAGCCAATAATTTATGATGAACCTAAGGTTCTTATGGATCTTAGAAAATACATTCATGTTCCATGTTGTATATATCCTTGTTTATATTTTTGCTAACTATAAAGCAATTAATCTCAATATTCAGCCAATCAATTTATTCAAAATCTAGTGTAACAAAAATTTTCAGGTTAAGTTGGGGTAGGCAAAATTTCTCAAAATACCAAGAACAGCTATTGCACACTAGGAGAAAAGCTGTTTCTACCTATGATATTGATATTAATTCCCAGGCTAGTATGGAGTTATTGATCTACACTTCTTCCTGGACTTTAGAACCTCCATAGGGAAGGGAGGGAGGATATTTTTCCATCTGATTTCTTTTTTCTAGAAAACTTTTTTGCTATTAACTTCTTAGGTAGAGGGTTTTTGAAGAGAAAAGGTAAACAAAAAGGATAAAATATGACTACTGCTAATTAAAGCAGGTGTTTTTAAGAAAAGTTTTGAAGTTTTATTACTCTCAAAACATAAAGTTTTGGAGGAACACTTCTTTGGAAGTGGTAGTTAGAAATCTATAGGAAAAAGTCTGTGAATTATAAAAATTATATTATTATTATTTTTATATATACTATATATTATCAAAATAATTTTGAAAACTCTTTTTCATATATTCCTGATTACCACTTTGCATTTCTCTAAAACTTTGTGTTTTGAGAGTAATAAAACTTTAAAACTTTTCTTAAAAATATCTACTTTGTTTATAACAGCCATATTTTACCCTTTTTATTTACCTTTTCTCTTAAAAAACCCTTTATATAAGAAGTTAAAGATAAAAAAAACTTTTTTAGAAAGAAGAAATCAAATGAAAAAATATATTCTTTCTCTTTCTTATAGAGATTTCAAAGTCTACAAAGAAGTATAAACCAATAATTCTATACTGGTCTAAGAAACTAATATTATTACTATAAATAAAAAAGGGTTTTCTTTTGATGTATAACAGTTTTTTTTTTATTTTTCTAAGAGATTTTACCTATCTTAGCTTGATCCTAAATTTTCTATTATATTGAATTTTGAATAAATTGATTGGTTAAAGATTGAAGTTGGTTACTTTATGATTAGCAAAAATATAAATAAAGATATATGTGATATGTAATATGAATACATTTCTTAAGTCCTATAAGAATCTTAGGTTCATAATAAATTATATAGTATTGAATTATAAGTTTTGCTATATAATCTTTCTGCTTTTATAAATAAAATATATATATATATATATATATATATATAATCTTTCTAGTACCCAGGATAATTTCAATATTTCAAATTAACAAAACAGTAGTTTGTCTTAATCAAATATCAGATAGTTATAGATTTGATTACTTGAAAATAAAGATCTTCAAAAATATTTCTAGAATATTAATAGTCAATTTTGCTATTAGCAAACTTAATATAAAGTATTTTAAAATATTTTATAGTCCTATCTTATCATATACTGTATACTGTAACTATTATTTTTTAAGAATACTTGCATTTAATTTAAGATAATATAGCTTAATAGTTTAGTGAAAAATTTTTTTTTTTTTAATTGATGAAGTTATGCCTGTAGTTTTTATTTAATCATTAATATCTTTTAATATACACAAATTTAATTGTGAGAAAATATATTTAGAATAGAAAAAAAACTATAGACTTAGTATCTTCTAAATCCTATAACTTGCTGCAGTTCACCTGGTAGGGTGAATATTAGTATGTCATGACTCCACTAACACTAATACTTATTGAAAATAAAGAATTAATTGAGAAACCATTTTGTAAGGTATTTTTCATGTTATAGTTTGTTAGATCAATCTATAGCTGCCTTGTGGTGATAAGTGTGTTACTGTTTTGTAATATTTTCTCTCTGTTTGGCTATGTTTGTTGCTACTTGTTAGTTTTTTCTTCATTCTCTTTGTTATTCCTTGGGATTTTTTCCATTCTAATACTAGTTTGCATCTTAACTTCCATAATCTCTTTTTTTCTTTCCAGAATTGTATTGTAACTATTTTCATTGTTGTTTTTGCTACTTCTGAGTCTTTAGTGATTTCCTCTACTACTTGCATTATCTTATGGCTAATAATTCCCTTGATAATGTCCATCCATTCTATTTTATGACCCCAGCTTATATAGTCTCCTGGTATTGTAGGGGAAAATGAACAGCTCTATTTCTTTTGTATGGATTCAGTTTGCTTATGGCTGTTTGTTCTGTCTGCACATTCTTGTGTGAGTAGAGTGATATATTTATTTATTAATCTTGTCTTATTCAGTCTGCAAATGAAAGAGTGCAAGTCTTTCTCCTCCTACTTTCTGTAGATTGTGCAGGTGGAGCTTTTGTATAGATGTGGTTTTTTTTTGTTCAGGTTATTCATCGTAAGTTTTTTGTTAAGCCATGTCTTGAGGCAGAATGTTCTGTTATTGTGGTTCTTTGGGTCTGTTTGTATTGATGTGATTTCAGATAGCATTAATAATTACATTATTATGTTCCAGTCAATCTTCTTTGCTTTTGTACCATCTAGCTACTCCTGGGTGCACCTCAAGGTTCTCTATTTGCTTGCCCACTTTGTCTTGAGTAGGGCCTTCCCTATTGTCTTAAATATAAGGTCTGTGAAGGATTGGTCTTATTTAAGTATTGCCATATCACTCATCATATTAAGCTCTTGAATCTTAATTATATTCTTATAATTATCTATTGGTGTTGTCACTATAAGCTTATCTACTTGCTCATTTTCATAATTTTCTGAGTAACTTTTTATTTTGGTCCAGCTGACTTGTATATTTTGTATTATAATGCTTTCACAAATCACATTGATCAAGCTTTTGTTTGGATTTTCATGTTTCAGATTCCTTTTATATTCTTTCATGAGTGTTCTCATTATTATATTGATTGCTCCTTGGCTATCTGTAATAATGTTTACTTTCTTGTATGCACTTATGGTGCAGATTGGTATTAGTATCACTGTAAGCTCTGCTCTTGTGAAGGATGGAGTATCTTGTATTTCAGCTTAAAATGTTGTGACTTCTGTACCTATCTCAGTTATGACTATTCATTCAATTCCTATCCTGCTATTCTGTAGTATCTTATATAAGAGCCATAGTATCTGTGTATATCTATAAGTTGTTATGTATGACAATTTCTTGTGCTATTTGTTAAAGTTTAAGAAGTGTCCCAATCAAGCCCTTAAGTTTTTTTTGAATTAAGATCTTTACATTCGATTTTAAGTCAAGGTATATGGTTGGGGGGAATGTATTTGGGAGTTGTGTGTTTATTTCTTTTAAGGCAAGCTCAATATTTTGTGAAGAAGATTGTAGTCTGTTTATATAGAAATTTCTTGTATTGGTTTTTTGATAACTGGAAATAAACCCTTTTGTATTTTTCTGGACATTTATGTTGACTGATTTTGTCATGAGTTGGGACAATATGCATTGTTGTTGGTTTTTGTAACCTTTTCTGAGCTCTGGATCATTAAAGGGATAGCCTTTACACTTGAATATTAGGGATGTCTATTCTTTTTGGATTATGTGATTTGTTATTACTGTTGTTTCATTCTTTTTTGTTGCTAACTATTTAATTGTATCAGGCTATTGGAAGAGTAGTACAGATGTATGATATAAAATCTATTCATTGTGTGTTTATAAATGCTGTTATTTTCTGTTTCTTTTATTTTACTCTGATATTCTATTCTTATTTTGTTCTTGCCAGATACAATATCTTTCAATTTCTTGAACCAGAGTAGAGTTCTATCTTGTTTACCTAACTTTGCTCTCATCTATTACTCTGACAGGTTTCTTGTTTTATTATTATTAAGTAGCTTGTTGTAGAATAGGATTCCTCTGTATCTGAGAGAATTTCTATATTTGTCATACCATTCTTCAGACACTATTTCTTTAATTGCTTTACCTTTGTTCCTGACTGGTTATTCAAACCATGTGTATTCTACTAGGGCAAATGTGATACTTTGGAGCTTAAGCATATAAGATCTCATTCATCAGGCTCTTTTTTTTCTTAATCCAGAAAGGCAATCTATCTGTTAGGATTGATATATTGGACCAATATTTATTCTGAGTTGTTGCAGTCTAAACTGTGTTATTATAATACTTAGGTTATAACAGTTAAGTTTATTGTATTAGTTCTTTCTATGTATAAGGATTTGTCTGTCCCATAAGTTGATAGTTTGTAACCAAAGTCTACGTAGATTATACAGTTTGGGGTTGTTGTTGATAATCCAGCCTTGTGCTTGAAAACTTTGTTGATTTTATTACTTATCTTGTCACACTCTTTTTCTGAGAGGACCAGATCATTTAGCAGATATTATAGTGCTGGAAAAAGAGCATAAGTTATAATATATTGGATCTGTTTATCTATTATTTTCTTCCATGATAGTATTCTGATGATAGTGTCAACTTTCTTTATAATGATATCTTTTTGGTGTGCTTTTTTTCCATCTTCTGAGATCTAAACTTCTAAGATTCTGGTTGCTTCATTGCTTTGTAGTGGAGTGATCTGTGTTCCATTCAGCTTAATACTTATTTCTCTGTTCTTCTTACTTACATTAATACAGATCATTAATAATTTGTCATTATTGATATATATATCGTTTATTTTCATGAACTCTGCTACCTTATTCAAAATGGTTTGCATGTTGGCTTGACTGTTCACAAACCATGTTGTGTCATCCATAAAAGCTATTGCTATGATCTTGATTTTTATTGTTATTTTATTGACTATTTTTTCTTTGTTTGATAGTGTCAGGTTTAATAGAACCATTGATTTTATTATATATTTTGCATGGTTGTCTTCGATCTCTTGCAATAAGGGTCATAAAAGATTCTTTATAGAAGTGGGGAGATGATGTCCTCTTGATTGATTTTATTATGAACAATGTATTCTTCAATCAGACTATGTACCATTATTACTTTGTTTTTCTTATTTATCAATAAATTTTCCAGTATACTTATAATCCTTGTTGGTAGATGGATTTCTTTAAGGGCCCAGGTCAGCATATTTTTGTTAATAGAGTCATATGCTTTGCTTATATTCTGATTGAATATCCAAGCTTCTTTCGTGATTTCTTTGACTTTCTCTATTATATTATTGAGAATATGAATTGGTTCCTATATACTTTCTCCAAGTAGGCCTATCTAGTTGTTGTTGCAAAGTATTTTATGTTTGATACATGTTTCAGCTATTCTTTCTATTAGGATACTCATAAAGATCTTTCTGGTTGTTTCTAGTAGAGTAATCAGATGTGTTATGTTAATATTCACTATCCAGTCTTTGGGTTTGGATATAGAATATATATTTTCTTTTTTCCAGTCAATAGGAATCTCCCTGTGTTTAACACTTTGTTGAACAAATTCTCCAGTAGCCATAGTCCATCCTTTCCTAGTTCAGGGGCACTTGTTCTCTTTGTCTCATGTATTGTATTTTCTATGTCTGATATTTCAATTGGTTGTAGTGTGTTGCTAAAACAGCCATCCTTGATATTGACTTTGGGTTTATATTGTTATTTCCAGTGTGATCGATTTTTGATGTCTATTGTTTGTCTTGGTTTTGTCTATTTTTTGAAGTGTTTTTTAATCTTATTTTTTATTGTCTCTGGATCTGTTATTATTATGACCTCATCTGTTTTTTTCTGTTCCACTAGTTTTTGAATATTGATTGTTTTTGATTGATGGTTCAAAATGCTATTGATTATTTTTTTGAGGTGTTCTTCCAGATGCTTGTATCTATTCTTAATATGTTTGGAGATTTCTTTTCCTTTCTCTTGTTCGAACTTAATCTTGATTATTGCTTGTTCTACTTCTCATATTTTCTTGGTTTTAGTTAGCCATTTATGTAGCTTTTCTCTACCTAATGCTGACTCCTTCCAGAAGAGAGAAGGTATATCCAAAATGGTGGTTGGTTTGTTGATTGTTTTGATTTCCTTCTCTATTATTCTACTCATTGTTTGTATTTAGCCTCAGAATTCATTGACCACTCTTGGAATTTTTTATATATACTATTGAGCTTGAGTTGTTTCCACATAGGATCCTTATATTTGAACTTATGGATCATTGTGATATTTCTACTATGTCTTCATTTTTTAAATAGTTTCTTTGCCGAGGCCAACATTGATTCCTTGAAATGTTATCAAATCTTCTCTGTTGATTTTGAATTTGTATTTAAGAATCTTCATGTCTCCTTATCCATTCTTTCTTTAAATTTGTTTACTGTTTTAGCTGGAGTTCATGTAGTCTATGTTTTTCTGCCTGCTTTTTTCCTGTTTACTAGTTTGGCTCATGAAATATGTGATGTACTGACTCAAAGTAATACTAACTTGTGGTTACTCACAATTACTGTTTCTTGTATGAGATGTTTTATACTGATAATATTAGAACATAGGGATTTGTCATTCAGATATAGTCCAGCCTACTCCTATAGTTTGATTTGGATTTATGATTTATGTAGCTTCTTACCAATAGGTGAACTTGTCTGAATGTATCTATTAGGTCGAATGTCTCTAACATGTTAATGATGTATCTCAGTTTATTTTCATTAATTCTCTTAATTGTTTGATCTAGACACATGTCTACTATTTCATTCAGATCACCCATTACAATAACTATTATGTTTTTGCTTTTGGCTTCACTAATCTTGATCTTAAGCCACTATTGCAGTTTTGCCCTTACCGGTTTCTTTGTTTCATTTACTGAGTTATATAAGGTTATAATTCTGTATTTAATTTTTCCTCTGTAAATCATGTTGATTAACAGGTCTCGGTTGATATATTTTTTTAAGTTGTAAACTTATATTATCCATTTTCTCTTTATTAGTATACTTATTTCAGTTTCATGTATTTGTTGGACTGGTTTAGTTGACTAGATTTAATATCTTTTCTCTTTATCTCACCATTTATTATTTTCCAATAGCCAGGTTTTTGTAAACCCCAAAATGCCCATTTATTTTTCTTGACAATATTCTAATAGTGCTAGTTTATTGAATTCTGTGTTAATTCTCCTCATATTAATTGTTCCTATCTTCCAGATTCCCTGTTCTACATTTGGTTTTTATTTTTATATATTTACCTCATTGAGATATTTTCTCTTTTATGCTTCTTAATCATAGTTGTTTTCTCTTTTATACTCCCTAATTATAGTTGTTTTGAAGAACTTGGGGAAATGATTCTGATTCTTCTATCAGTTCAATTGATAAGTCAAGACATTTCACCATTTCTTTCATGATGGATTTGATCATGGATTCCATTTAATTGATTCTTTTGTTTATTGTTTCTTGTTGTTGTCTGATATTGAATCTCTTTAATGATAGGGTCCTAAATTCTGTGCTTGTGAATGGTGATTCAATCTTTGTAGGTGTATCTATAATGGAGGCCCTTTTATTTTTACATGGGGCTTACCTTTATTGCTATTACTCTTTTATCAAGTATATATACCTGGTGTTTGATGGTATACATGTCTGTTTGTAGTTGCTTAAGGACTTCCAGCACTTTCTCTATCTGCATTGTTGTGTAGAATAGTCCTTTGGTAATGCTTATATAAGTGTGACCTAAGCTATTTATGTTTATAATAGTGGATCACCTACCCTGCCTAAGAAGGAAGGGTCCTTTTACTGCCATATCACTAATCTAGGTTGTCCAAGTCAGTTCATTCTCTCTTTCTATAATGGGAATGTTTTAAATATAGTACATGATCTGGTGTTATACTCATATGCCCCACAGTTGGAGCTAAAGATAGGTTCTTAAAGGGGGAGACAGAGACATAAGTCAAATGTCCCTCACTAGGAAACATTAAAATTTTTAAATTAATAACTATAAAAAAAACTACCCGCAATTGTTCTTTATTATCTAAATCATTGATTTATAATATTTCCTGACTTTTGTCCCTATTAAAGTGAAGAGCCATGAATTTTGTTCCTCAAAAAAGGACAT
>CAJVPT010001500.1:0-21132 GCA_910592055.1 Acaulospora colombiana | reverse complement strand
TTAACAATTTATTAAATATTCAACAACTATTTATTAAATTATTTATTAAAAGTTTATTGACTATTCATTAAAAATTTATCGATTATTTATTCAAAAATTTATAAAACTTGCAAAAAAAAATCATTTATATTTATATGTTATTTAGTATTATTTACTTTTTTTAAAAAAAACTATAACTGGTATTAGATGCAAGCACTTTTATTAAGAATTAACTTAATATCTTGGATAATGAAATCTTGGGTATAATATCAAATTATCTTATACAAGCTATACAAGCTATATATTTCTATATACATGCAGATTAATGATAACCTATCGTGATTTTTTCTAGATGGACCTACTACCACTCTGTAAGTAAGGCAGATCTATCTAGGGGCCAGATGGATAATATGCAATCATTGATAACGAAACAGGCTAATTTAGTATTGAGCTTTTATAAATTTTTATATAATATTTATTAAACTAGTCTGTATAGTATGTATCTAATGGGATTTGATTTTATTCTCTAATACTCTCAGATATTATTCGCTCAGACCTCAGAAGAGACACTTTATCCTTTTTATCATTACCTGTGATATCAAATCAGTTTCATTTAACTTATTATTATTTAAACAGAGTATTATATTGAGATATCTTGAGCTAGAAGAGCAGTATTTGATATTAATTAAATTATAATAATATACAGTAAATGATATATTTTGTATAAAAAAACCTTTTACATGTCTGAATAAAACTACTATATAAGTAAACTCAAAAATTTTTTTTCTTTGCTTAAAGGAAAAACAAAGGACCTTGAAGGAGTTTCTGACTCCAAAAGTCATATATCCAATATTAAATATGTCCTTTTGGATATTTTGATTATAAATATGGATCCTTCCCAAGTTATTATTATCTACAAAAATACAAAAACCAATAAAATTTTTACCATCTTATCTGCTCAATTCACTCATCTTTCTAGATTTGATAATTATTCAAAAGTCTGGCTAACTCTAGTTCACTTTCCTAAAAATGTGGAAAAAGATATTCAAGTAATTATTGTTACTTTTAGAGATTACCAAAGAACAAGACTCTCTGCTCAGCTTATCATTCTAACTTTCTTCATCCCTGAGAAAATGATAATTGCAGAACTAAATGCCTTTTTAGAATTTCAACATATATTCTACTTAATTAATAATGATAGAATGGATATTATGAAAGAAATAATAAACAAAAATTAAACTATAATCTTCACATTCCTTAGAATAAGCTTGAAATCTTTACTGATAAAAAACAAAAAACTTTTACCCTAAACAGAAAAACCAAAACTCTCTTATCCCTTCAAACACTTCTATACTAATTGAGAAAATGATCGATCATGATATGATAATTAATAACAATATCATTTAACTCTATTCTTTTTCAGCAACAATCTCTGCAACTACCCAGAATCCCATATTACTGTTAGACAACACAGACCTGTGTAACTATGAAACAACTAATGTAGGTTATTTTTCACCATTGCTCAAGGCCCAAATAGATTTTGAAATAGAAATTGATAAATTTACTATTGACTCAATCACAAAAAGAAGACTTAATAGATACTCGATTATGGACAAATGATACTGAAACTATATCAGCCACACTATCCACTAATCATCCAATTAATAATATTTGTTTAATACCATCAGAAGATAAATAGCAAAAGATCCTTGATTTTTGCAATAAAATTACTTTATGTGATTAATCCTCAGAAGCTATTATCAATATTTTCTTAAAATTTTAAGACAAACTTAGAGATTATTTGAGATCTTCTCTAAAGATTATCTTTTTAAAAATAAATCACAGTGACTAAGACTTTTTTAGAATATTTGTCAAAGAAGAGTTAATTAAAATATAGCACCAAGTGGAATATGAAAAAATTGAGGGTAAATTCAAAGTCAATTACCTTAATGCCAACAATATCTATTATATTATCAGAATGATTAGAAAAAAAATCAGAATTATTATTAACAAAGCTCTTTTTGCAGCCTACTTCAAATTCTTTAACCTCACAAAACTTAGTTACTGGCAAGCAGCTTAGCTACTCGAATACAACTTTAATTTCTTTTTTGATCTTTCTCTTCTAAAAATAAATTATCAGGATCTTTATAATAAATGTAAAGAACTTATTAAAATAAAACTATCTGACCTCCTAGCCTTACCCAATTTAATTTCCATCTCTAATAAATCAAGCTTTCTAAAGACATCCCATAACTTCATCCAAACATACAAAAAAATTGCACAGAGCTTTAGAGCATACTACAATTTTGACCTACTTTTCCTTTATATTTTGTTAAAAGGTCCAATTTTCTAGAGAACCCATCATATCTAAAAGTTGAAGTATAAGGTATTTTCCCTCTGACAAAGAAAGCAAATTATAGAAACCTCTAAATACTAGTCAACAAATTGAGAAAGCACTATTACATGCCAAATAAGCTTCCCAAATCATACTTTTACCTTCTGCCTCTAAAGGAATCTTTCTCTCCATCCTATAAAAACCTTTCAGAAAACCTGATTGGTCACTTTCCAGTAAGCAACAATATTGTTGATATCAAAGAAGCTATACAAATTTTAGAAACAAATCTTATGCTTTAAAAAAACTACTGGCAAACTATATTATGACCAAAAGACCTCTTCTATCAGTATACTGGTATAGTGAAAACAATGAAATTATCCTCCCTATTAATAATTAAGATGAGGTCAAGGAGTTTTATCTGATAATTAAAAACTAAATTCTTTTTCAAACTTTCTATTGAACCTGAGTGGATCAAGGAAAGTTTAGTCTAGAGTAAAAAGTCTTATATCTCAAATAACTTTTCTCAAGTAGAAGAAGGGCTTGGAATAATTAGTAATAAGTTGAACAGAAAATACACTGAATTCATTGTAACTGTCAAAACAATTAAAGAGAAATACTTTGGACATATCCCAAAAGAATAGTAACACAAATCCTATCAGACCTTTCCAATCTTGAGAAAGCTCAAACTATTTTCAGATCTGAAAGCAGTACAATAGCCTCTCAATAATTGAAAATAAATCACTTACAAATAAACTTAATGTCCTTAGGAAAATATTTCACTTCAAGAAACTTTTACCAGAATTTTTAATTGAACCTGAGTCACTTGATCCAACTCTGACTCTCTTACTAAAACTTATATACTGTAAATAATACATACAATAATTAACCCATATTATTCATTATTAATTCATATATCAACTATTACTCTTTTATTTTTTATATCTATTACATCAACCCATTCTTAAACAAACTCTACTACAACATCCCTTAAAAATTTTATTACATTATCTACCCTCAATATCTGAGGCCTCAATAGCAATGCAAAAGTATTAGAACTTATCAAGTTTATTACAAGTAATAGATATATCCTTTGCTACTCAGAAACAAAAAATCACAAAATCAAAATCACTTCTTACATCTCTAAACAATATTACAATTATTATCAGCTTATCCAAGGATTTTACCAGTAATGGAGCAGCCATTCTTCTAATTAGAACTATTACTAATCACACCTTTAACACCTTTATCCTTAATGAGTTTTGATACACAATCCATCTCAAATTCAAATCCAGAGTGGATATTATAATTATTATATACTATATTTTTTATGAACACGACCTCAAGAAAATAGCAATTAAAACTCTAAAGGATTTTATTAGAGAGCATTCCAGTAAACACATTATCTATGCAGAAGACTTTAACATGTACCTCTCCTCTATCCCCTATATAAATGCTCATACAATAGTTCACAAGAGACATATATATTGATATCTCCAAAAATTTCTTGATATTGATAAAATAACAAACAATAAGCATAAATACATATACATCACAAACAACAATGCTTCTAGAATTGATCAAATATAGATCATTAGTAATCTGGCAAGCAAAATACTTTCATATAAAGTTCAAAACCAAATGGTTATAATCTTTGATCATAAACAAGTAACTATTATATTGGATTGGGTTGAATATAAACCTAATAGAATCTGCTTCAACATTAATATCTATTAATTCAAGGATGTTACTTCAAAAAACATAAAAGAACTCAAAGAAGATATTGAACTCACATATCTAATAAGCAACACTTCAATTTAAGCTTTATAAATAATACTATTAAAAACTCTCTTGATAATAATATTCCAAAGTGAAAGTGCATAATACCCACCTGTAACATAGACCCTTTCAAGTATTACTCTAGTGTCATAAGAGTTACCAAGAGAGCAATTAATATATCAAAAAACAATAACAGGGAAGATGTCTTTTCAAAACTTTCAGCTATTGTTTTATCAGCTTTATAAAAAATTACCAGTAATCATCCCTGCATTAAAGACCTACAAAAATTGCTGAAAATTTTAAATTAAATGATATTATTTTCCAAGAAGTACAAAAAGGTATAAAATCAAATTATATAGATTTTGAATTAGATCAAAAAATGCTCTCAAAAAAGCATTAGGAAATCTGAGACCCTTCATTAATTTTTCAATCCTTCTTGGAAAAGATAACCAACTTCACATTAACCCTGACAGGCTTGCAACTATCATATTTAATCATTTCAAAAAATCCTAGATCCAAACTATTTGTTATTAATAACAAATAGTTAACAAATTTTAAATCACTAAACCATATCTCTAATAATATCTATGATAATCTTATTTCAATATTATCTATACAGAATCTAAAAGAAGCTTTTACTGACCTTCCCAAATATAAAGCTTCCAAACTCACCCTTATTTCTTATGAAGCTTGAATCCAAATAGGTCTATATGCAAAAAAAATATTTTAGTTCTATTAAATAATATTTTAATATCAGGTCAAATTCCTAAATTCTGGAAACAATAAGCCATTACAGTATTATCTAAAAAACTTGTCTGGTCACATGATCTCACTGACACATACCTGATCTTGCTTATTGAAACAAGTAGAAAAATCTTCACAAAAATCATTAATGACAGACTTATTAATTACATTCTAAGGTATAAAGTCCTCTCAGAATTCAACTTCGCTAGTCTCAAAAACTAAAGTATCACTGAGCCAATCACAATTATTAACTTGTATATCAATACCACTAATAATATAAATAAGGAAATATGGGTAATATAATTTAACATCTTCAAAACTTTTAATTCTATCAATATCACCAGCCTCAAGAAAGCAATAAATTATATTAAACTGTCAAACAAATTCACTTCACTTATTACTGATCTCCTAAATGAAAGAGAACTGAAAATGATAATCTATTATGAACTTACTAAATTCCTAAAAGTAAGTAAAGGAATTGATTAAGAGAAACTCCTAGCCCCACTACTTTGGATCATCTTTTATGATCCTATAATAATCAAAATATCAACTGAATATTCTTTTACCTTCAAAATCCTTGCTTATATAGACAATGTCATCTTAGCAAGCTCTAATATGCAAGTCCTCCAAGAAGTAATAAATATCTACTGTTCCTTCTTATCTCTCAATTCCATTAAATGTAATCATAAAAAAACTGAGTTAATTATCAATCTCAAAAGGTCCAACCAAAAAAGAAACCAATTATTCACAGTCAAAGGAAAAAAAATCTACTCTAAACCATATAAGGAGGGTATCAGATACCTTGGAGTTTATTTTTTGAACAAATCTTTATCTTGTTTTACAAAAAATAAGCTATTAGAAAAATCCAAAAGTTCATCAATGCAATTTTAATGCAAAAAGAATGGAATGGCTTGATAACTAGACAAGCTTCCTATTGGATTATATTAGTACAATTAGAATATATTATCAATACTATAGTTCTATCAGATAATAAAATGACCATTCTTTAAAGGAAAATGAACAAAACAATTAAAGCAAAATTAGGTGTCAAGCATATTATTTTCAATAAAATTTTATATTTACTAGCAAGTCTCAGCATTGTCAAACTTTAAAACTATCATGATCTTACCACCATTAAAATTTTAATAGTCAAATTCACTAATTCAAAAATCTTTTCCACCACTTCAAGAGAAATTATATCAATACAAGCCACTTAAGCAATCTGGTGCTACCCAATTTATTTTCTTTATTATTTTACTAACCCATAGATAATATTAACAGTCCTATTAGCTAGGAGATATAATATCAGAATTTATCCACTTTTCTACTCTTTTAATTATACTAATCATGAAAACTCAATTGGCTTAAATATCAAACTTACAAAAGAAACTGTTCTTTTATTAATATTAAAACTATTCAAAACATACTGTATATATATACAAAAGAAATACCAAACCAACTTAAAAAGAATTACATACACACAGAGAATTAATATTTGATTCTATCTCCATTTGGTTCTCTACTATCCCAAATACCTCTATAACTATTTGTGACAATATAATATTTCTCTCAAACAAAACAAAAATTAAATTTTGGGCTTTCTAAAATAATAACTATATCAATCTTATCAAAATACATATCAATATTATTCCTTTCACAATTATTAAAAGTATCCATTACCAACTTAGCAACAAAAAAATAATCTTATATATGCTCAGTCTAATCTTGTATCAAGGAAAAAAATATTTATAATCTCAAATCTATTTGATATACTACAAAGGAAAATTCAAAATATTTACTCAACAATATTCAAGAACTTTTAGATTCTTTTCCAAATACAGTACAACCAATTCCCTAAATAATAATTACACCACTTCTTACAATTACATAACCAACTACTATACATTTATATCACAACTTAAGTAGTAACAACTTCTTAGTTATAAAACCTAATCACACTCTTAAATATATATTACATCTCAACTTCTGGTCTATTTTTAGGCCAGTCCTTTATCAAACTCTTACTGACATCTCACAGTTATTAATGATAAATATATATCTAAACACAATTCTTAACACAAAAGTCTCAGAGTATATTAATAGACAAATCAAAATTACCTTTAGCAGGATTATTAATGAATGTAATATTCTCATAATAGTGAAAAATCATACTATTTTGTGACTCAAACTAAGAAACCAATAACCATCTCCTGATACCTCTCCTATAATTAACACCTCAATTTTCAATGTTTTCCCTTAATATTCTTAACCTTACCAGTAATTAACAATATATATGCAACTAGCATGACTAATTGGATCAAATTTATAAACTATTATATCAACTTATTTAATATATTCCTTAGCAAGTCAGCTATCTATAAACTCTCATCCTTCACGAATCTAGAAACCATTATTAAAGCTAACAATAAACTTAAAAATATTGATTAATTTAAATATAAAGCCCTATCTACCTTCAGATTTAAACTCTTGGCCGATCAACTTCCAACTAGAGTCAAGCTTTACAAGTGAAATCCAGATTACTATCTTGACAATATTTGTCCTAGGTATAATGCAGCTCCAGAGAATTTACCCCATATCTTTTCTTGCTCTTATAACAAACCTCTACTCAATAAAAAGAAACCAAAAATAGAAAACCTTATTCTAGATCTCAGCCAAAACATGTAAAATCTACTGACTTCATTAATACCTTCAAATTAATAAAAAACACTTTATTTAACTTAGCTACTTGCAAATTCAATTCCCCATTCGATTTCCTAAAAAAAAAAGACATTATTTTCAATTATATACTTAAAGTTCTCTACAAGGTTTAGAAACAGTGCTCTACTATAGTGAAAACTTCACTAGCTTCTTGAATAAAGTAGAAAAAAACAAGCAGCCCTAAATATAGATAGGTTCTTAATGGGGAAGGCAGAAATAAAAATCAAATGTCCCTTACTAGGAAACATTAAAATTTTTAAATTAATAATTATAAAAAAACTATCCACAATTGTTCTTTATTATCCAAATCATTGATTTATAATATTTCCTGAATTTTGTCCCTAATAAAGTAAAGAGTTATAAATTTTATTTCTCAAAAAAAGACATAGGTGATCTGTGAAATTTTATATGTTAAATACTTTAGAGACCCATCATTAAAGATGGGTCCCTAAAGGGAAAGGCAGGGACATAAGTCAAATGTCCTTCACTAGAAAACATTAAAATTTTTAAATTAATAACTATAAAAAAACTATCCACAATTGTTCTCTATTATCTAAATCATTGATTTATAACATTTTCTGACTTTTGTCCCTATTAAAGTAAAGAGTTATGAATTTTGTCCCTCAAAAAAGGACATAAGTGATCTGCAAAATTTTATATGCTAAATACTTTAGGGACCCATCATTACCCATCATTAGTTATGGATACTCAAGTTTATTTAATTTTTCTTTCCGCTGATCCTCTTTTTTCTTAAAAATTTCTTTTTTTGGTAATTTTTTGGAAAAAATAAACCTGGTCAAACACACAAGGAAAAACAACATATCCTTTAAACCAAGCTACTAAGCTTTTGCAATACATATATAACAAGTTTTTTAGAAACATCAAGAAAAGAAGTTTACACTGTTTTACTAATTTTTTTTACATCTTTTTCTTAAAATTTTTAGGAAAAAGAAAAGAGACTTGCAAATTGATTCACAATCAAAAAAAGGGAGCCAATATTAACTTCACATAACTTACAACCAGATCAGTACAGATTAACACCTTTTTTGATACTGCAAGGAACCCAGAAAACAACTAAGTTTACTCGATAAATCAAGTCACTTCAGTTACTCAAAGACCCAGAAGGATATCAAAGCTCTCCAAGAACAAGACAGTCTAAACGTACATACAGTATATACATAAATAACATACCTATTCTCTATCTTATTATGTGAACACAAACACATAAAAGTGGACAAGTAAAACAAATATATACATAAAAACAATAAATAAGACACACACAAATACATACAATTTGTGATTCAAACAAGTTGATCGACAGTCCACACAAACAAGACAACAACTTGCACAATTTGAATAAAATCTTCAATATCAACAAATAAATAGATCAAAATAACACAACAAGGTTTTTCTGTATTATCTAATCAAAATATAAACAATAACAACCATAGAAAGGTTTATCTGCAATCTAAAAATAAAACAACTGATAAACACAAACAAGCAATCACATGACCTATTAATAAATCCAAACTAGTAGCAAATATTAATAAGGCACAACATATATTACAAATAGTCAGTAAAAGAGAAGAGATATAGTAAACACATTAATCAATCTCTTACTAAAACATAATGAATACTCTATCTTATCAGCTTCACAACAATTGCTAAAATAAAGAAATAATGAACCCAGTAGATCAATAGCCTCACCACCAGAAACATTTACTATCCTAGATAGTATTATAGCTAAGATACTAGAAGTAGACATGACAACATTCCACAAAGAATGAATCTTAACTCAACATATAATATATCTTTGACAACAAGGCAAAGGGATTAAAGAAGACCTCCTACAAGAAGATAAGCTTATGGAAATTATCAAGAATCTTAAAAGTCAATATAAATCAGAACAACAATCAATAGAGATTATTAAACAAAAAGATAATAAATCAACAATAGATAATGAAGTAATAATGATATATATACAGGAGATCGAAGAACTGGAATCACAAAAACTTTAAGAAACAGTTAAAAAACAATGTATCAGTGAACATAGCTCTTATATCACCAGGAATAGAGACATAGCACTACCAATAAATTTTTACTTCATTAAAAAGAAAAGAGAATATAGATTGGATACAATGATGGCCAATATTTCAGGAGAAACAGAAAACAAAACCAAGGCATATCTAAGCAATACTCTTAAACTTTTACAAAAAAAAAAGAAACCTGTTATGAAAAGAATTTATTAATGGAAATGAGTGGTTAGTTTTCTGGATACAAGAGGAAGAAGATGTCATAAGATATATTGAAGAAATCAACCAAAAGGAAGACAATTTCACTATCAAAAATATAACACCATCAAATATTTACAAGAAACAAAAAACAAAAAGAAATCTAAACAGAAAACTTTTTTAAGAATCCAAAACCAAAGAAGACAGTACCATCTGGCATGTATTTTTGATAGACATAGACCAGAAAAATACCAAGAACCTCATAAAAGTACATCTAAAAAGATATGGAGAAGTCCAAAACATTCATATCTATGAGGTAAATACAAAACCATAGGTAAAAGCCTATATCAAATGGCACAAATATCTTAACTTAAATCCTGAAGAAATTTGAATGACTTCAATTAGTACAGAAATGTCAAGAGCTATATTCTCCAAGTCTGAGCTTAGCGATAATAAAATCAATTAAATATTAATTGAAAGAAATAATAACTCAGCAAGACTTCTAGGTATTGACAAAACCTATACCAGTCTAATAGCCCAAACATTAAATAATACACAAGCTAAGGCATGCTATACATCCAAAAATCCCTATATACTTAAGAAGCGTAACTTTACAATAGTTTGCTTTAAGACAAAAGAAGAAAGAAACAAGGTATGCAAACAATATATATTTTTTACAGGGACATCACCTCTCATGAAATATCAAATATACATCCAAAACAAAAAGATGAAATTCCAAAAATGAAGATAGAAATACAAAATTCAGGTCTGTAAACATAGAAATAGACAATGAATTAACACCTGAATCACAATCAGATAATGAATCAACAAAGTCTACTTCTAACTCAGCAAGCTATCATAGGTTCAGAAATTTGAGACAGATTAAACAGTAAAGCAATAATAGAATAAGGCATAAAAGAAACAATAGAAAAGAATATACTGTATTAGACACCCCTAGATACTTTGCTATCAATAGTAACAGAGTACCAATCAATCAATATAACAGAAGAAAAAGTTTGCAAAATAGATCACAAAGCTCTTATCCAGAAAGTGAAAGTGATCAAGATCCCTTATGCCAGATTTTGAACAATCTCAAGCAATTAAATAATAGAATAAACATAATTGAAGAGAAAACAGGTAATCAGAATAGGATAAAAGGAAGTTTATGAAATAATCGCTCCTAAAAAGCACCAGTCCAATCAGATATATCAGAAGAGAGTCTAATGCACAAGAGGAATCAAGCTTATTCTGGAAAAAAGAAGCAACCATAGAAACAATAACAAAAACTAATACAACTCTTTCTAGTACAACACACACCATATCACTTGACAATTTTATTAGTATAATTAAAAAGAACATCATTAATAAATTAGACAAAGAACAAACACTGTATAAGAACTATACTGTACCATTGATAACTCCATACTAGACAACACTATTACTATTGAAACATATAATGTTAGAGGCATTAACACTAGTCTTGAGCAACAAAGACTATTTAGACTCATACAAGATTTCAATATAGACATCCTTGGGATCTGTGAAACTAAACTAATAGAAGAAATAGCAGACTTCGCTTTTAAACTACAGCAAATGCACAAATTTTTTCACAGTTGTAATAATGAAAAACCTAGAGGGTCTAAAGTAGGATTCCTCATTAGAAAAAACATCGAAAAAAAGCTGGAATTAATTGAAAGAATAGAGTGACATATAATAGGAGTCAGGTTCCTATCAACAAGAAGCAAACTTTGTATCTACCAAGTGTATTTGCCATCTGGAAAAACTAAAAGTAGATGGCTACAACAGCTACTTCAAAACAAGGTTCTAAATAAGCAAAAAAATTACTTCAAAGTTATAATCATGGATAACTTCAATGTAGTTATCAATCCAATAGTAGATCGATCATCATCTACAGACAAAATAACCTCAAGATATAGAAAAGCCAAAATAGGTCTCTTTAACTTTTTAGAAGACTAGAATTACATAGATGTTCAAAACTTTTGGGAAAAAGAAAGAAATATCACCTCCACATAGGCAAATAACTCAGCATATAGTAGAATCGACTATATCGAGATATCACCAGAAATTAGCCTAAACAACATACTGTATATGAGTTCAAAAATATTTCAGTAGAGACACTACTAGATAGTGACCCTATCCTATTATTAACAACAATAACAACAAACAATCTACTCAAAAACCAGATACAAGAGCAAAATAGAACAAAAGGTAAAAAAATACCAGACCCAGACAACTCTACTATAGAACAATGGAAGAAATTCAAACTCTGGATAGAATGTAAGCTTCCAGAAATTGATGCATGGGCCTCCTGGCATGAAACTGAGAACAGCCCTCAAGAGCTCAAAAAGGCCTGGCAAGAACTCAAAACCATAATTATTAAGGATGTATACAGGTGCTTCAAGAAGAAAAGAGTTTACTCCATTCCCAACAGAAGAAAAGAAGTCAAAATGGAATCAATAATTCCAAAGAAGGATTTTGAAGCCTACAGAGAAGCCAACAAGATTCACTTCCTCCTAAAGAAAATTCAGATTAACTGGGATACGAAGACTATAGAAGACATGAAAAATATAAAAAAGGCCATTCAGAACCTACAAAGTGCTTACAAATCCCTTGATGAAGAACTAGTACCTCCTCCATTGCAGGAAAAGATTCCAGAACAAATGAGAAAAATCACTAAAATAGAACATATCCTTAGAATGATATGCAAAAAAAAAAAAGTTTCCATATCAGAAACCAAATTAAGGAGGCTTTGGATAACAGATGTGATAATTTTAGATTCAACCAGAAGTGGATGCTAAGCTCAGTCTTAAATTGTAAAAAACTAAAAATCACATTAGATCGAGTGCTAACCACAAATTAGGAGAGGAAAGAATACATTGCTACCAACCCTCAAACCATCAGAAGCAAGGTTGAAGAATATCACAAAAGGGCATTCAAAAAGAGAAATGCTAATTTTGAGAATTTAGATCCTTCCTAAAAAAAAGAATACCAACCCAAAGAATGGATCGACCCAATATGGTATTTACCTCTAACAGAAAAAATCAAAGTAGATGAGCTCAAAGTTACTTTGCAATCTCTTCCAAACAACAAAGCTGCTGGTCTCTTATATATCAGTTACAAAATATTCAAACACTTAGGAACTAAAAGAAGAAGAAATTTATGTCTTCTTTTTAATAAAATTTTAAGCACAAGTTGAATATCTAAGAAATTAAAAAGCAGTAATATCTATCTTATTATCAAACTCAAGCCTTGGAAATGTGATCTGGGTAATACAAACCTATTGTCCTCTTAAAAACAGTCTAAAAATGCTTTACCAAGATCCTTACTAACCAACTATCCACTATTTGCAAACAACACAAAATCTTAAAAGGACCAAACTTTGTCAGGCTACAGAGAGAGACTATAGAAGAGCCTATCCACTTGCTGAACAATATTTGTGAAGAGGCTAGAGAAAAAAAAAAAGAACTATGGATTTTATTTCAAGATACTGCAAAGGCATATGACACAATATCCCTGTTCATGCTCGAAAAGACCATAGATCAGATTCGAATTTCTACATCCATTAAGAAGCTTATAATAGACCTCTTTAAAGACAGAAATTGTAGTATTATACACCTCAATGGACTATCTAATCCAATAGTGGCAGGGAATAGAATAGATCAAGAAGAAATGATCTCTCCATTATTATAGAGAATCTTCTATTATCTACTTTAATGCAAGATTTAAAACAACAGCAATCTGGTTTATTTCATGAAAGAAGAATAGTCTCCCAACTTCAGTAAATCTGAAAAGAAGATAAAGCTTTCCTTAAAACAGGTAGTAATTGCCTACATAGATGATACGATTTGGATTGCCAAATTTAAGGAAGACCTGGAAAATATTCTGGAAGAAGTGAAAAGTTCTATATAGTAAATGATTCTCAGATTAATACAGAGAAGTCAATTCTTATTACTATTAACTAAAACCCACAAGTCTCCAAAACTGTTCAGGTTGGAACAGAGGATACTATAGTCCATGAAATCAATAAAAAAAACTAGGTTAGATTTCTTGGTATTTGGTTAGAACCAAGACAAAGAAACCAGAACACTATCAGTCTTATAAAATTAGAAATCAGAACAATAGTTCAGGCAATAACCAAGAAGAAGTTGATAGAAAAACATGCCTGATATATTATTAATAGGGTCCTGATTCCAAGAATAGAATATAGAACATAACATACATGCCTAAGTGAAAAAACATGTAATGATCTCATAGCCATGTTTAAAAAAGTATTCAAGAATAAGGCCCTGATCTATGGAACAATCCCAAGTAGTTGTATTCATAATAAAGGAATATATGGTTTCAAAAGTATTTGGGAAATACAACTAGAAAGTCGTATACCTGCACTCTTCTGTCAGCTTAACAATAATGAGGCCTCTCGTATTGCTACTATAATCAGATTGAAACAAAGTCAAATTAAATGTTGGGAGCCAGGTAATATTCTAAGCAATCCTATCAACTCTTATAAGCTAACGAAAGAAAACCTGGCAGCTACAACATTGGCTCTGACAAAAAGTATACAAGTTACTTTCCAAAATTGAAGATGGAAAAATATTTTTGATTACCAGGGAGGTATCTTATTAATCAAATCTATATTACAAGAGAATAGAGAATATGAAAAGATTATTCTATCACTACAAAAACACAATATCATGTTTCTAGACCAACTTATCAATACTACCACAATGACACTTAAGGAATGGAGAGCAGTTCAAATCCTTATATAGACTTGAATGAACAGTTTATAATATGCAAACTGAAGTATTCTTAATAAACCTAGATAGAAGGAAGAGTTTTTGGACAATTCAGGCTAATATCTCAATAGATGCATAGGAAAGAACAGTATTTATAAACAACAAAACCTACTTAACTCCATATCAACTAGTATATGATTCTACTAGTAATAATACTCATCTTTAACCAGAAAGCACAGAGCAACTATTAGAAGTGGCCATATCACAGATCCATTTTTTTTTCACAGTTTAATTGACATAATAATCTATAAAAAAGAAAATAGATCCTCTTGTCAGGAAACTCTATAGACTGGCAGACAAATGCATTTCAGTAAATAATGACTCTATCAATTTTCAAACCAGCCGAAGTAGAGATTCTAGTAGAAGACTGAGATATCACACTAATAAAAAAAGCCATATAAACGTAAGAACATAGAGATGAACTCAAGAGCATATTGAGATATAACAAAAAAAATATGACTGATCAACTTACTTTCTACACAGATGGCTCTTATAAAAAAAGAATAACAAATTGCAAATTCGAAATGGTATAGCTTGGATTATGATAGAGAAAGACAAGATAGTTAAACAGTTCTCAGCAGGAGCATTCACATGGCTATCAGTAACCAAAGCTAAAATACTAGCTATTCTCATTGCACTGTATATAGCCTCCCAAAATACAACAGTTACAATTTACACTAACTGCAATACTGCAGTCAAAGTATGGAGATATCTATAAGAAGATGAACAAAAATTACTAACTGGCCACATTGAAATAGGATTAAGAACCTAGTAAAGAAGAAAGACCTGAATCTAAAAATCCTAAAGGTCAAAGTCCATAGAATCAACAAATTCAACAATCAAGTAGACTTACTTGTCAAACAGATCAGACAGGAAAACCCAATTACTTGGCATTAGCTACCAGAGCTAGGAAGAGTCCTCACGATAGCAGCATGGGAAGAATATACAATAAAAATTGATATCAGAGATTTTATCAAGATGTTCAATAAGAAAAAAACTGGACTAGACTGGATAATACAGAAATGAATCCAGGATCTCTGGATTCAAAATGATAAAATGATAGACTGGCTGACCTTCTGGAACCAGTTCAATCCAACCAATATCTTTGATATCTTTTTTAAAATCAACAAAGACAAAAGCTTTTTAACTAACTTAACTATAATGAACTTCCAGTCCTACAGATACTTAAAAAAAGAAAACCAGATGTGTATATCACAACCACTTGTCCAGTATGTGAACTTCAAGAAAAGATACTAGGATATCTTTTTGAATGCCCAGCTACTAGAGAAACTCAAAAAAACTTATGGAGGAAGGCAAATGAAAAGATTAATAAACTTATCAGTAAAGAAATAAAAGATAAGAAAGAAGTTCAACCTAAGATAAGTGACTGAACAGACAAATGGTTAGAAAAGATCCAGAAATCTGATAGGAGCTTTTTCAATACTATCTATGGATATATAGAAGAAAGCAAAATCATCTCCTTGAAGAAGTATCTCAAAGAGCAGCTCAAGATCTCACCAGCAAACACACAAGGTATAATTAATAAACTCTGTCAAAAGATGAGAGCAAATTTTAAAAAGGGGATCTGAAATACTCATTGTACCCAAGTGATAGAATGGAAAAAGAAGCAAAACATTACAGAAGAGGACAAAAGAAACAAGAGGTCCAAGTCTAGACCTAATTAACAGATTGAATAGAAACAAAAAGAAGTGTCATTATCTCCAGAGGATTCAAGCCTAGAAGATATCAAAGAAATAGAAGAAAAGAAATATATAGCAATTATTAAAGACTGGATTTGTTATGAAATAAAGTGGTTTGGTTTTTAACTGTAGACAGAACTTAGAATGATCTACAGTAATAACCTATAGGCAATAAATTTATTAATTAAAGAAAATATTAAAATATTTCAAATTAGTAAAAGAGCAAAATATTATTTCCTAGATTGCATTTAGAGAAATAATTTTTCGATGACAAGTGAGTCAGTATGTGAAAGTTACAAAAATTTGTAAATATCTAGCATATATATAATAAAGACATGCCATGTTGACCTGACTGCGGATTAAAAAAAAATATATATGTTAAATATTTTTTTTTTATATTAGAATTAAAAAATTGTTCTTTTTTATTTATTTATTAATAAATTTAGATTTTAAATAAATATATTTTTTATAAAATACTATAGAATACTGTTTAAAGAAATTTCATTGTTTTATTTTTCTGATTTATTAATAAATTTAAGTTCTAGTAAGTTATATTTTTTATAAAATATTATATAATATTGTTTAAAAATTTAAATAAATCTATTCTTGATTAGATATTCAAGTGATTTATATCAATTTTTGAGGATTTATTTAAGTATATAAACTAGTATATATAATATAATAAATAAACTAATATATATAGATTTAAATTGGTTATTTCAATATTCTTATATATGACTATATATTAATTATCAATCTTTAGATATGTATACTCTTTCTTAGATATAAGATGGTCTGTCTAGAACAAATCATAATAAGTTATCATTAATCTACTTAAAGTTTAATTATCAATAAAGAATTCATATCTAATATCAGTTATGATTTAAAAAAAATAATAATAATAAATAAATCTATTCATGATTAGTTATTTATTAAAATGACTTGTGAGTCAATAATGCAGTAGTAGTACTTCCAGGTTTCCAATTATTGCTTTTGAGTTCAATATCACTGTGAGGTAGTTTTTTTTAAGCCTATGTAATACAAAAAGATCACATTCATCTCATGATAATGATTACTGCCACTTATAGCCAAGATTTTATCTGATTATAGAATAACCAAAGATTATAAGATACTCCAACCAGTTTTAGTGCTAAAGTCACCTTGTCATAAGATAGGTTTCAATATGTTTTTGCAGATAGGTTGAAGATTTGTATGTTGTCAAGAAGGGACTAATAGAGCTTAAGCATGTTAGTTAGAAGAGAGTCTCTATCAAAAATCAACATCCATCCAAGACTCCATGTGGTCACTCTATAGACAGGCTGTAATAGGTCATATAAAAAGGATTACCGGTAGGATAAGATAATATTCAAGACTCTATGTGGGTATTCCGTAAGTATGCTGTAATAGGTATTGTAAAAAGAATATCTGATGGGATGAGATATAAAAGAGGTTATGTGTTATAGATCCAGGGTTTAATGAGATAAGGATCATTGAAAGGATAACATAGACATAGGCAGTTGGATAGTAAGGTTTCTTCTGGCAACAAACTATATTGGTAGGCTAATAATTTGAAAGTGAGTTCACATTTGAAATTGTACTATAATAGATATCATCCATATCATATTCTCTTTAAATGTATATAGCCAGGTGCGTGCTGTATATAGCTAAAACTCTCTGTTATGTGTGTGACTTAAATATATGAGACTAAGTCTTGTTATCCTTAAAAAAAAAAAAAAAATTTATTAAAATAAATTATTTTTTGTTCTTTATTTGAAAATTGTTCTTTTAAAGATAATTTTACTTGAATATATTGATCAAATATAAATTTGATTACAGTATAATATTTATATATTATTAAAGTTAATTTTTTAATTGTTTGCAGATCACTAATATATTTAATAAAAAAATTTTTTTTTAGATTGCTGTGAAACGGGGCTTCGATTTAACCATTTCTGATAAGATATACAGTATACGATTACGAAGTATATAAATAAATCAAATCTGAAGAGGAATATTATTGAACATGATGTCAGAAAAAGCTACAGACGATTCATCCGAGTTGAATAAACCTAATATCTGGGCGCATAAAGCAATCTTAGATAGAGTAAGTGTTATGTTAGTCTTTGAAGGATCTAAAAAAAGTTTGGGCTTCGTCTAATCTTTTGTTTTAAAGCGGTATCAAAAATTTCTTGACGAAATAACTCCATATGCGGTTCCAAGATGGATTGGTACAATACTCCTAATAATATTATTTATGATCCGAATTTTCTTTGTGCAAGGATTTTACATAGTAACATATGCAAGTAGTATATTTTATTCCATCTAGATTACGAAAAATATTTATCAAATCAACGTTAATGCCGTTATAATCTATTCCATGTTTGAACAGGCACTAGGAATTTATCTCCTTAATCTGTTTCTTGCCTTTCTACAACCTAAATTCGACCCTTCTTTGGAAATGGATATCGCGGAGAGTAATGTAGAGGAGGGACCGTCGCTTCCGACGAAGGCAGACGAAGAATTCAGACCATTTATTCGAAGGTTACCGGAATTCAAGTTCTGGTAAAGCTCTCAATTGTAATAATAACCTTTTTGTTTTGACAAAAGATATTCGCGATTTAATGATTAATGATTATTTATAATTTATTAAACTCAGGTATTCCTCAACGAAAGCAACTCTCGTTTCTTTATTTTGTACCTTTTTCTCCTTTTTTGACATTCCGGTCTTCTGGCCGATACTACTTATTTACTTTTGCATTCTCTTTGCCATCACCATGAAGCGGCAAATCAAACACATGATAAAGTATAAGTATGTTTGAAAGATATTATTATCGTTATTATTATTATTATTCCAGAAAAACGCAATCTTTTTAACCATCTACTCTTTTATTAGATACGTTCCATTTGATATCGGCAAAAGACAATATAGAAAATGAATGCGTTGATCAATAATCAATATTTTATAAAGACAACCACATTTGGTGTATATGTAGAGAGCAGACGATAATGGAAAAGTCGTCACGTAGTGGTTGGGATATAAAATACGCATTAATAACATTATATTCTATTTCATAATTAATTTTGATCTGATAAAAATATAGTACATAGAACTTATATCTGATTTAGCAAAAACCAAGGCTTTACTAGCAAGAGTCATTTATTTGTTAATTTTAATCGGTTTATTATAAAGGGTTACGTAGCAACGTGAACCATAGGTTAGGATTACGATTACTGTGCATTTGACATGCCATTTTTAATGAAAACCCGCATAATTCTGTTCATCACACCTAGTGTATAATACAATTAAGATTAACTATTTAGAGGTAAAAAAAAAAAAAAAATCTATAGAAGGTTCAGCTGTACGCGGGATTGTTCCTGCTTCGTTGAGCTGCTTTGCATATAATATATCGTGATATTGATTTTAAACGCATAAAGTTAAATAATAAAAGTTATTACTGAAGGATATAAAAATTTATCATATTGGTCAAAGAAGAGTCAAAATGTTTTGGTTTAATTATGATAATTTTAGAATTAACGGCTCTAAATATAATTTTAAAATCGAGTAAAATTTATGCTTAAGCCGCGCGAATGGTGGCCTAACGTCGATTGCAAAAAAAAACAATCTCATATATTTTTGAATTTATTTGATTAAAATTTTAACATCCTGTATAAATTTTTATGTAGAAAAAAATTTTTAGACAAATTAATGGTGATGAGATGATAAGTGATTTATATACTAATTTAAGAATACAAATAAAAAATATTTACTACGTAAGAGACAGCTCATGTAACTGGTATTCTCAAAGGATCACGGATTCAATGAAATTCTTTCTAATATATTTTAAAAAAAAAAAAAAATAGAAAAATGTTTCATAGACTGGAGATCTCAGAAATCATAAAATAAAAATATAATCTTTAAATCCATAATATTGTAATAGTGTTTTTGGAGGGGGTTTTTTTTTAACTTAAAATTATGCTATTATCTTTTATTGAGATATCAAGTAAACATCTCTAATATTATATGACTTTCATATATTATTAGTTAAAGAATTATATTATTTAAAAAAATACTGTATAAGGAGTTTGCTAAGCTAGTTCAGATAAAACAAACCAAAATCTCAACTAGATATTCCAAGTTAGATTTAATAAATAATATTTTACTTCTTTGATAAATTGATTTTTTTTTTATTCACCATTATGTAGCTATGGCATGTTTTTATTGAGATATTTAAAAATATCAAAATATCTATAGACTTTCATAAAGCAACTAACTTATCATTATATATTATTAGTTGAAGAACTATACTACTTAATATAATAAGTTTACCAAGTTAGTTTGAATTAAACAAAATCAAGTCTCAATTAAATATTTTAAGTTAATTTAAGAAATAATATTATACTTCTTCAATAGTTTGATAATAATCTTTAACTATTGAAATCATTATCAATGGTTTGTTACTATATAATTTAGATTTAACTATTAGATATGTGTGACTTTATTTATAGCATATAGATATAACTTCTTATTTTAAAAAGATATTTGATATCTTTCACTAGTTGAAATTATGTTATTCGGCAACTGAATTATTGCCGAATTTGATTAAATTTAATAATAAAATATTGTCGAATTCTTTTCGATTGCTATCACTCGACATATTACATTTTGGCAATAAAGTGGCAATAAAAAATTCAGCAATTAAAAATTCAACAATCAAAAACTCAGCAATCAAAAATTCAGCAATTAAAAATTCAACAATCAAAAATTTGACAATCAAAAAATTCGGCAATCAAAAATTTATTAATTAAAAGTTTAACAAAAAATTTGTCAAAAATTC
>CAJVPT010001499.1:0-21132 GCA_910592055.1 Acaulospora colombiana | reverse complement strand
TATAGTTGATGAATAGTTGACGAATAGTGGATGAATAGTTGATGAATTTTTGATGAATTTTTAATAAATAGTTTTGACTGACAATTTTTGTAGTTGCCGATTTATTTATGTTATTTTTATTTGCCGAATTGTTTATTTTTTACTGAATGTTACATGAGTGGTAATATTTTTTGCTGAATGTTACACAAGTGGTAGTATTTTTGCCGAATATTACACAAGTGGCAGTATGCTGAATAATTTTTTTTCGACTAGTGAAAATTGAAAAAGAATTTACAATATTTTATGAACTTTCACAAAATGACTAACTCATCTTTATACAAAAATACTTTAAGTCAAATTTTGAGAACAATATTTTACTTCTCTAATAGATTGGTACTAATCTCTATCTACCAGGATTATTTCAAACAGTTTGTCACTATTGATTGCTCAAAAACCAATGAATTGCTAAGTTAAAAAGGAAAAAGGAAAAGAACAATTGAAAAAAGGAAACAATTCAAGGCTCACCAAAAAAATCCTAAAATAAAAACAATCTCTTCTCAAAAAGAATCTGCCTGATTGAAATAGTCTTCTTGCTTTACTTAAACTTTGGAAGAAATCTTCTTTTTTATCACCTGCACTAGATTGGGATATCTCAAGAAAAGCATTTAGACCTCAACTTTTTTCCATTAAAGCTTTGTCACTACTTGAGGAACTTAGGTAAAAGATGGGAGTTTGCAATTCACATTATTCATTACTTGATTTTTTGATGTCATGGAAGTTTTTATTGAGAGACTTGAGCTTTTTGAGAGTAACCGTTTCCAGAATCTTCTTTCACCAATAATATTATCAGAACATGTGAATGTAATTAATAGAAACTTGTTACATTTCAAAAACTAATGTATTTTATATCAGTCAATCACCTTTGGTGAGGATCTGTGCTAACAAAAATTCAGAATCAAACTGAGATAGCTAAAATTCCTCAGAAAACTATGAAAACGATAGCTTTAAGAGGCTCAACAATGACTGGAAGGGGAAAAAATATACCCTTCTATTATCAAAAACCTATATATACCTCTCACTTCTAAGGTTAAAAAGACCTTCAAGTACTTCATAGTTAGTTCTTCTTCCTTTGGGAACTTTCTTGCCATTGGTATCAAAGATGTTACTTGACTTTTCTTAATTACTAGAAATTAAGTTTTTGAGTGAAGAAGTTTATAAACAAAAGAAAAAGAGTAGAGGTGACTCTTGAAGTTATACTTCAAGTTGTTTTAATAAAAGTATTAAGACTTTATTAGCAAAAAAGTATAAAAACTTCTTGCAAACATCTTTTTTGTATGTGATTAAAGGATCAGCAGAAAGAGTTTTGAATAAAAAAAAATTTATATTATAGTTTATATTATATAATTTATAAATATAATATCAATTTAAAAAAATTTGTATATAAGTTTATCAATTTTTTTATCTTATTACTAATAATAATTAATAAATTTTTAATGAATAGTTTTAATAAATAGTTAATAAATTTTTAATAAATAGTTACTAAAAATTCTTTAATAAATACTTGATAAATTTTTAATAAATAGTTTTGATAAATAGTTAACAAATTATTAATAAACTATTAATGAATTTTTAATAATTATTAATAAATTAATATGGAATTTTTATTAAAATTATTAATAAATAATTTTATGATGAGCTTTTATTGAATTATTAATGAATTTTTGTTAAATAGTTAATGAATTATTTGATAAATTGTTAATAAATTTTTTGAATAAATAGTAGCTTTTTTATCACTCAAGGACTTGTTTTTTATATCTTATTGATCTCATAAAACTTGATCTGTAAGTTAATCCAATTGGAAAAGTAGATAGACACAGGATATCAATCAACTCTTTCTATTATCAATGATGTCCTTAGAACAAGTGTGGTAATTAGTAGGAACTTGTTTATATTTAGTTACTAATGTGTTTCATATCTATCAATTATATTTTACAATAGATTATGTTATTTAAAATTCAGGGTCAAATCAAAGTAGACAAAATTTTTCAGAAAATCAAAAATTTTTGAGCAACTATAAGAAAGAAACAGTGAATAGATATTTTGAAAATATAGCTTGATGTTTATTTTTTTTTACTATACAAAATCTTTATAAATAGGTTTTAATATAAAAGGCTTTAAATATTATACTATTAGTTCTTCTTCCTTGCTGAACTTTCTTGTTATAGATAAAGATAAGTTTTTAAGGAGGCAGAAACAAAAATCAAATGTCTCTCACTAGAAAACATTAAAAATTTTAAATTAATAACTATAAAAAAACTATTCACAATTGTTTTTCATTATTCAAATTATTGATTTATAACATTTTATGACTTTTGTCCCTATTAAAGTGAAGAACTATAAATTTTGTCTTTCAAAAAGGAATATAAGTGATTTGTGAAATTTTATATGCTAGATATTTTAAAGACCCATCATTAGTTATAGGTAGAAAAGATGTTTCTTAACTTTTTTAGGTCATAGAAAGTCAAGTTTTTATTTAAAGATAAATATAAACAAGAAAAAGGATTTAGGAATATCTCTTAAAGTAAAATTTCAAGTTAATTTAGGAATAGTATTAAGACATTATTAATAAAAAAATAAAATTTTTTGCAAATATCTTTTTTGTGTATGGCTAGAAAATTAGTAGAAAGAGTTTTTTTTAAAAAAATTTTTTTTCTTTATTTTATTTTATTTTTTTTTTTTGCCCTCTATTAGGCTAGTTATATATGCTTTATTAAACATTTGTAAGTTATACATATAACATAAGACACTAAAGCTAATTCTTTAACAAACGTACTCATTAGAATTATTTTATCTTTTTAAGTATAATTTCAGAAGTAATTTATCACTCTGTTAGGAGTTCAGGTAAATACCCTTCCAACTTCTAAAATTATTGCCTACAGATCACTACTGTAAATTATTCTTTTGAGTTTTGACAAAGATTAAAACCCAACCATTTTATCCCATACTTTATCCCATCTTGTAGAACTTATTTGAGCATCATATTTTCTAATTCTTCTTCTTTTAATAGTACTTAATATAACTGATTTTTTGATATCTTGGCTCTGTTTTTTTGTTTCTGTAGATGTATCAGTCTTTTGATCTTGTCACTTCTGTTGATTCCCAATATCCATTTCCACTCTATCACCTTTTCTTATTTGATATTTCAAATTTCTTTCTAAAGTGGTTATATGTTTTCTTCTGCATCTTAATTATCCACTTTGCTTCTTTACTGATTCTCTTTCCATAATACTTCAAGTCTGCTATCTCATCCATTAGGTCTTTTCCAATTAGTTCCATGTAGAAGCTAAGTACAGTTGCTTCCAAAAGTTTGAGTTTACTTACTATGTTTTTATTATAAATTTCAACTTTGACAATTTTTAAATCCTTATCTATATAGTCAAAAATCATAAAATTTATATATATTATGTCTTAATACTTATTCTATTTCTCATATTTTTTTTAAAAATTTTTTTATTAATACATTTTAAAGTTTTATTATTGCTAAATATCTTTATTTTTTTTATTAATTATCATATGATTTACAATAACAGCCAATCAAAATTCTCCAAAAGTAAAAATTTATAAAGAAAGAAATTTTTTTTGAACAATAATAAAACTTTAAAAATTACATATCAAAAATTTTTAAAAAAATTATAATAAATAAACTAGTATTAAGATATAATATATATGGATTTTATAATTTTTGATTGTATAATTAAGGATTTAAAAATTGTCAAAGTTGAAATTTATAATAAAAACATAATAAGTGAACTTAAACTTTTGAAAGCAACTATATATATATATTGAAAAAAAATTACTTAAAATTTTTAAATCAATTATTATGTAATATATCTTAATTTAATTAATTGTTTGTTTATTTATTTGCTTTTTTTTTTGAAAATTAATTATTTAAAAATTGAATTCTATTTAATTATTATAAAAAAAACAATGATCAATATTATTAAATTAATTATATATTTATAAAAAAGTTAGTTAAATAATTATCAAAAATAAATTATTATAATAACTTACTTAATTTTAAAAAAAATTATAATAAGAAAATCATAATAATAATAAAATTCAATATTTAATTTAATATTTACTTTAAAATAGTTTAACTTTTATAACTTCTTTAAGAAGTTTTGATATAATAAGATTTTTTGTAATTATCAAAATTTTCTGAAATTATGTTTCTTATTGCAATAACAAAAAATTTTTAAAATTATATATGTAATATTTATTATAAAATAATAAATATCTGAATAAATGATATTTTTATAAAATGATTTTTTAAATAATACTTATTAAAATAAAATAAAAAATTTTTTTCAAGAGATTGTTGTGAATTATTAACTTATGCATATCAATATAACAATCAATTTATCATATGTTCATATAATAATGTACAAAATTGATTAAAAATAAGAATTTAAATAGTTTGACATATAGATACATATATATTATATACTACATATACAATATATTATATATAATAAGATTCAAATATAATTTTTGAATATTGCATACTACGCAATTTGTACGTGCAGCATATATACAGTATAAAGAAGAAAGAAAAAAATCATTGGACTTGTCAAAATTTTTTTAATAAGGTCAATCTAATAGATTTAATCTGATATTAATTTTTTGCAATATGAATTTAAACATATATTATATGGATATAATAAATTTTTAAAAGTTCCATGTCTTATAATTTATTATTATTCTGCCCGAAAATATTAACCATTCCTTTCAAAAAAGGGTAACAATATTTAATGGTTTCATCGTAAAAGGTAGGGCCATCTTAATTGCCATATTTGGCGCCATATACTGTATAACCCGCCGTCGTGAATCCTGCGAATTTTTCACACAAACGACCCTTTTGGTCAATAATAAATACCTGCGGTCTAAACTTCGGAACAATTCCGGCGCTAAAGTAATTGTTCGTCTGACTCATGTTTTTCTCACCCCTAAATTCCTTTGAACTCGACACATAAGGCTATCGCATACGCTAGCTTCTTGTGTCATGTGACAAATTAAGTAACCAGATGTGGTACTTTTTCCGAAACGTGTATTATGTAGATTGTTTTCTTTTTGAGTAACTTCTTGGACATTTTTCCGTTGTATAACTGACACCGTGGGGGATGTCATTCGGTGTACATTTATTTTGTGCCAATATTAGGTACATGTGCAAGAGCCGCCATCGGAGTGACGCGCATACTTTGCATCTTCGAAGAAAAAAAAACTACCCGACCTCCTTTTTTTTTGTTATTGTTATTGTTGATGGACTATTTATTCAAGAGAGACATGGCACACCGCTGCTACAATCTTCACAATCGGTCAACAACAACAACAACACAAAACCATCACCCTTGTATTATTTATAAAGTAACAGGCGTACGTCGAATCACTCATACATGTCAGGAACCAACGGTAACAATGATGATTATCAATAATCCCCCTCCACCCAATCATCATCATCAACACCGCCACCAATATGAATGCGTGTGCTTCTTCTTTAATTCCCTCCTCACGTACAGTGATCCGGGATGATGGTTTATCAATAACAGTATTTTGCATACGCTCACGCAAGCATCAATAATCGCAATTATTATGAATTAGTTTGCATTAGGCTGGTGCCAAGTGCGTAGTTAGGCGGTGGGTCAAGAATATTTGGTCAATTAATGAGCGCATTAGTATTGTGATCGTTTTTAGCTCAGTTTCCTTATGGAACATTTTAACTAAGGTGTATGGCAAGCACAGCATCCTTTCCGATAAATTATTAATCATCGCATTATTACTACATGTCATCGACATGACCATTTATAGTGTACAGGTGTGCAGGCAGTATGACAAATATGGTGCAAGAAGTTCGTGGAGTTGTGAATGTGCCGCAACGACGTTACTTTCGTCGCGTCAACCAGAGAGCTGCTGCATTTCTAATTAAAACCTTTTATAGAAATCAAAGCTGTCATCCAAATTGAAAAAAGTTCGTACGTCACATTTATGCAACACACACTTACACACACACTCTCTCTCAACCTCGCACCCAAAAAAACATTTGAAATCCCTCATGGGACGGGCGCTTGGGTGGCGGGTGTGCGCCCTTTGTTTGTTACTTTCATAGGTTCTTCCGCACGCTCGTGCCTTGAAATGGTTACTACCGACAATTCATCGTTCACATTTACTCATCCCTTATATTCCTCATGCCATTTCCCTCTAATATTCCTATCCCCCTTTCCCTTTGTTAACCAAAAGCACATCATGTTTCTGATCTTGTTTTTTTTATAAACTTCAACGGCGCATTTCTCCCCCCTCCCCACCCACCAAAAATAATGCACGATTCGAGTCATGTGATTTTTCATGCATTTCGGTTAATCTTACTCGCGCGCACACACCCACACACACGTACGTCATTGTTGCGTGTGGCGTGCGCCGTGGCGCCGCATGAGCAGTGAAGGAGGTGAAGTCAAAGTCAGGCATACATGACTATAAATAGTAGCATATACACACACATAACGTTACATAAATGCTTTTTACACGTCGGCCATTATTCGACACACCTTTGCCGTAATATTTTTTATTTTTTTGAATTCCCAATATACTGTAAACGCATGCATCAAGTGATTGGATACGCTCATACCGTATATAATAGTAGCGTGGTCACACCGTCGTTACCAAGGTTCATTCATCGTTCTTTTGCTCACATCACCTTCGATTTATGGATTAGCGCATAATGAGAGAAAAAGGAGCCGTCGAAAAAGTAAAGTAAAAAAGAATTCAACACAAAAAAAAAAAAAAAAAAAAAAAATCTCAATAGCGTCGGTATCTGCATCACCGAAAAGAATCTTATTTTTAAACATAAATAGACTTGATTCCCTTATTATGATCCCAATTATGTGCTCGGGTGGTACGGAGGAAAAAAGAAAAGAAAAATCCCAATGCAGTCATCTAGTACGGGATATCCTAATGACGGATAAAAAATTTTTTTTCTTTTTCTTTCTTCTCTTTCTTTTCTATTTTTTTTTTACCTAATGAGTGGATTACTAGAAGATTTATGAGGACGGAATGACCAATTACAGTAGGGGTTTTCGAAAGAAATCTACATCTTTGTTGTTTTTTGAACTAAGCTTTGTTTTGAGTGGTACAGTGCATAATAAATGATGGTTGTTGAATGAGGTGCAACTTCAGAAACATACAGTATGTACTGTGCACACGTACGTACACAATTTCTTGATCGATGGTTTGTCACCTCAATTATGGTGGTTTAACATTAAACCATCAACCATTCTCCTGATCTTCATGTTATTAGTATGCCTCCTCCCCGTTCATCAATCAAATGTCGGGTTAAATCAGATCATACGAGAGATCTCTGAATCCATCGCACCTATGTACCGAAAGGTTAGTTGACCGACTGGGGAATTTTCGTGTTCATTCACCAAACGTGTTTCATCGGGATTCCGGGCGTCAAAAGAGAGATCCCAATTAACAATCTAGTGATGAAACAAAATGTGTCAATTAGCGCCTTTCAACATTCGCTTGATCATCATACTTAAAATCACACACACCATGTCGATCCGTCGAATATTTTGCAATGGAAGGTGGTACGTGTGCACATATGTTGTTTGTGTGCGCGCGCATGAAAAGGAGGTTCGATGCATATTAGCATTCATACGCATAGGCATACACAATCCCATAAAGATTAGAAACTGTATCAGCCTATCACCGGCAATGATGTGATTAGAGTTATTGTTATGGATGATAATGATGTTGGACACACTGTGCACCATGTAGCTTCCTAATAATAATGTTTGATTCTTTACGAGCACAGTGCATACTGTACACGTCCCTTCATTGCCGCCATACAAAGACGAGCATAACACCAAAGACTCTTTCGAAGACATCCAAATTTCCATAAAAGGAATAAACGGTGTCAGCGCGTATGCGGCCAAAAGAAGGAAGGGTGACAATTTTGGGAAATAATAAAGTATGTGCCCCTTCCTTGTCCTATCATCTTATAGTTTCCTCGGAGCATAACAACCTGACGGCGGACGATCAGCAATCAGAATGTTGTCCGCTCGAAACCGGGAATTCTCGGCACGCCAAATCTTTTATGGGACAAGAGATTCAATAATCTCATGAAGAGTTAATCCGTCCAAGGTATACCACCCACTGATATTCTTATGATTGATATCAAAATTGCTTTTGAAAGAGATTTACACAATTCGCACTATTGCCATTACATGAGTGACTTTATTTTCAAATTCGCACAGGATTGCCCACTTTTCTTTCAAGAATTGTCTTCCATTTATGTGATATCATTGATCGTCTAATTTTGCATAAAGGGATGGTACCATCTTGATTCTTTTTTTCTTTTTTTTTTTAAAAAAAAAACAAAAGACTTCTTTTATCTTATCATGTAGGGATCGAATTCACATGAGATTGGGATCGCACCTTTTTGATTGTAAATGGCATCGGGAAGGCAT
Source organism: Acaulospora colombiana (assembly GCA_910592055.1). Taxonomy (NCBI): domain Eukaryota; kingdom Fungi; phylum Glomeromycota; class Glomeromycetes; order Diversisporales; family Acaulosporaceae; genus Acaulospora; species Acaulospora colombiana. Next base: position 12,631 of record CAJVPT010001499.1, on the reverse strand, counting down.
ACATTAATAATGGTGTTAATAAGTAATGAGTAAATAATAATGATGACAACAATAATAATAAAGAGTGAGATCAGAAACCAAGATGCGGAGTCTTAATTTTATTTTGCATCAGAATAAAAATCCAGAATATCATGCGTGTCACGTACACCCTTCCGTGTAATGAGTTGTGGATTTAGCCTGTGATTTAATTTTTAATCCTTCGATCCTGCGTGTTAGGTTGATGGGAATTTTAATCTGTCCTTTTTTACGCCTTGTATCAGTCTCCTGGCATTTCCATCAAGATTCTTACGCAATCCTTCTTCCCCATCATTTCAGTTTCATCATAAAGTTTCAATCGCCTGCAGTAGTAAAAAACACATTACGTTATCACACAATTCAGCCAAGCCAAAAAGTGAAGGAAAAAGAGCCACATCCACGTGCAACTTTAAACTTAGAATGGCGATATCATTTCAATCGTGCTCCTTTGATCAGTACATGGAAACTGAAGAAGATCCGAAAGTTTAATTTTTCTCCACTTCCACCGGATCACCAACCATGTTGCAACATCACGACAATCCGGGTAGGAAAAAAAAAAAAAAAGAGGTCACCACCTCCGTTTGATCAAAAAATTCACGATGCGTGCGGGTGGATAATCGTTGCGCGTTTTTTTCTTCTTTCTTTCTAACAAAAGAAGTCTTTGATTCATACACCTTTGACATATCCATTTTTACAATGACACGGCGCCGATGCACGTACGTGCACATTTGATGATGAATAAGCCCGATTTATGGAATTCAATAGTGTTATGCGAATCACCTGAAGCCGATTTTGAATCACCTGAAGCCGATTTTGGAATAGCGAGATTGATTCAGACGCGTGAGGAATAGCGGATGCGGATCAGACTTTGTGCGATCCACCCCTAACGCTAACTCTTTGAGCGAATGGGTTCCTAAACTAGTCCATAATCAAATACCGAAGGGAGATCGCTTTCAAGCTTTTCCACAAGGAGGATTTGCCGTCGGCACCAGCGCCACCTAAAATGCTCAAAGATTAAGTCTCATCGACACTAAAATCGTGGAGTTATGGGGGGTGCGCGATCGACGTCACTGAGATAATCGTGAGAATCCACGGACGCCGAAGATATATTGGGATCAGGGAGAAAAGCTTGTGATTGAGGATGAAGAAGGAGGGCGAATGAGTATAAAGGGTGATCAAAATTTTCATATCTTTATTCCACACGCACGCATGCACGCACGCACGCGATTCTTAACAAGGGACACGCTGCATTAATTATTATGGGGTGGGCGGGGAGTGAGACAGGAGAATGTAGAGGAAACGCGAAAGCTCTTTTTAGTTGCCTATCCATCTTCGTGGCCAGACTAAAGGATCGTTTTCTTACCGCGCAACACCCCTTAATGCACCTACTCATCATCGCCATTCGTGCATAAATTTAAGTAATTAGAAAAAACGGAAATGATTTCCCGGAGTTCTAAAGTAAATTATTGTTATTTATTTGTTTTTTTTTTTTAGACCGTGACCATGTCCTAGGGGCTTTCGTCACTCGTCACTTGTGCAGTTCTTGTGATACCATGTTCGATTAGGCAAGCGCGTTTTAAGGAAAGGTTTCGAAACAAGTTTCCCTACTTTTCTCTTTTTTTTTCTCTCTTTTGTTTTCCGCCGGCAGCTCATCAAATTTTAAATACGTACGTGTTACAGGCAAGAACCCGCATGATGCTGTTTGGCTTTTTCGTAATAAAGAACACCAAATGCAACACAGAATTCCTAAAATCCTCGTTACCCTTTGATCACCTTTGTATGAACTCCCTTTCAATTATATATGGTGTGTTTCAAATAAAAATAAAACCCGTTAAAAAAAAAAACTTATAGTAATAATGCGATTCTCAAAATCTAGTTCCCTAACACCTAAATTTAGTATTGAGGTTTTTCGACCAATGGGTTTCCTTTTAAATCCATTATGGAAATGATGATTAACGACAATGGTTATCACAAACACTGCAATTAAGTATTATAATTATTAAATGGTGATAGATAGCGCACACGCATACGTGTTTTCTATTTTAACTTAGTTTAAACATCATTCTTTATTATTTGTTGAATTGTGTTACACTCGATAGGGTAGAATAAAATAAAATCCCCTTGATGCACGACTTCCGTCACTCTCCAGCCACCAAGTGGTCTGGGGTGATACAAAATGTTGTGCATAAATATTGATCCATCAACTCCTTGTCATCATCATCATTCATAGCGAAATAAAGTGTGCAAAAATGGGTGATAGAATCTTATCAAAAAACCATATACCGTATGCGTGTATGTATATGCGCCGTGAGAATCGGTTGATTATCGGTATACAAATTTGGTCTCAGCATTGAACCTTGCCACCATATCTAAGAGCCGGCTGTGTTGATCAACTGCAACATCTAATAATATCGTAATCCGTGTCTTGTTGCATTTGATATCGATGTTTATTCATGGTGTCAGCGACTTCGTTTTATTTATATTTCTGCATAAGCGACGTTCACGACGCACGCATCCGTCAGAGCGGGAGGAAAACCCGGCTCCGTGAAAACACACACTCCACGGTGCACGGCGAGGGTGAGCGAGAATGACGGGAAACCTCTCGGATAAACGTTTGATCTCGTGAATTCAATATTGGTAGTTAAAGATCAAAGGGTTGAATTTGCATGTAGACCAAATGGTTAGCAATCGACTGCCATTATTAACACCTCCCATCCGCCACGCCGAACTTATCCAATCATTGAAGATTGTGGGCAAATATTTGCTTACGTCATCCCAACATACGGTCGGCATTTGATACAGTATTTAGCCGACACAAGGCCATATGAAAAATCCATCTTCGACAATTAATAATAATAATAATAATAATAATAATAATAACATTGCGCATCTTCATCTGGTCACATACGCGATAATATCTAAATTTTCTTGGTCATCGTGCACAACAAGTTTTAACGGCCATTACGACGGCTACAGGTTGATTAGCTGAAGATGCGGTAAATATTTGTGAATTATAATTTATAATTCCAATTTCTCATTAGCCATCACACAACACGCTTGATTATTACGCACGTGCATGCACGTGTAAGACGGAGGACACGACGTAACCCATAAAATGGAAACTTCCTCTCGCGAAAGATAACCCGGACTTCCACTCGAATCTTCAATCATTGGTAAATTAAAAAAAAAAAAATTTTTTTTTTTTTTTGTAATATTAGTAGTAGTAGTAGTAGTAATGGTGGTGGTGGTGGTGGTCGTTAATTGGCATACCTCCATGCAAAAGACGCATAATCTATTCTGTGCACCATGCTTCCTAAAAACCTTAGGAATCAGTGGTACAAACGATAATAAAGAGGCGTCTGATCCGAAAATTACCTAAGATTGATGCTCCTCGGCGATTCGCATGAAATCCTTATAATATCAATTTGAATACGGAGATGCCGCAAGTCTGGGTTATATGACGCTCGCGGAAAATCCAACCGGAAAAGAATTCCCGAATGGAAAAAAACATGACGCACGAGCATGTGTGCCTACCGAAATCGTGTTGAGGCATGATTTATTTGTGTCGAGAGGTAGAAGCAGAAGGGGGACTCATGTTGCAATAAGGAAATAGCGAACTACTGAGTACTAACGTAGGACCCGTAAATGGTATCTGAGGAACACGAAGTCGATTCCAGAATGGTGCAGATACACGTAATGGTTTGACGTGGGTTATACATGAGAATGAATGCGGCATGATTAATTGGGTGGCGGTAAACACTTCGATATAATATTTGTGAGGGGTGCCGTAAATTAGCGCAAACGTTGACATCAAGTAAACAACTCCCGAACTCCACGATTAGTTAACTGAAAAATTAATAATTACAAAGATCATGTTGCATCGAACCCCGACATTTGGTGAATTGACGCAGTCCCCGGGATAATTGTGGGTTTTACACGAAAAGATCGTGTACGGTTTCAGAAATAATTGTACCTTTTTGGTCACTGGGATTGACCATTGTGAGCACCAAAATATTTGTCCAGAGGGCATCTCCCTTCCGTCGCCTAGCCCGCATACATACACCTGGCAAATTAGGAGGAATTAAGTAAACAAGCAACAGATGAAAGATAACCTTTTTATTTTTGTTATTATTTTTAATGGCGTTATCCCTATTGCCATTTATTATTGTTGCTTTTATTATTATTGTTGTTGTTGTTGCCACCATTATCATCTCCAACCCCTTCAGAATCTTCTGATAAGAAAATGGTTAAGAACCTAAATCGCGATGTTCACCTTTACATCATTTGTACCTAGCATAAACCTTTACTTTTTTTTATTTGTACTCGCACATCCGCATGGAATCCATTTGGCACGCCGAATGGATTCGCACACCAAGACGATCCCTATGACTGTAACTGTTTACGCTGTTTTTCCACAAGCGGGAAAGAACGCGTAGATTGTTGGCGAAGGGTGGAACGCATTCATGCATTTGTACGAAATCCGTCATTGGAAAAATATATGATATTATAATTGGAGTGTGTTACGTTATTTTGATGACATACACACGTATTGTTTCAACAAATTAACTAGAAAAAGACTTGACTTGAAATCATCTGATTGATGAACAAGCGTTCAATGCTTGCCCTGTAAACACCATTTCGATTTGAGAAAGGAGATGGATACAAACAGATGAATTTGGATCATTCTTTTATTTTGTGCTGCAAAGGGTAAAAAAGATTTTTTATTTATTTTTTTTTTTTTTTCTTCCCTCTGATTAGTGATCCGAAGGATAACGGGTGTTGCTATTATTATTTACGTGACCCTTTGTCATTGCAATCAACAAAGGGAAAAAAAAAAAAGGATCCAGAACGAAAACCCTTTGATTGACGTTCTCATGTCACAAGAATGTGACCTAGGCGATCCGAGTTCGTGTTTGGTACACGTCTGCTACTTATTCCTCAAATTTAGGTTCATTCTTAAAAAAAAAAAAGTCTCACACTCATTAGCATATATGGAAGTCCACAGTCAACGAGAAAGGAGAATAATAATAACACAAGATATCTACGTATCATAATTGAATGCAAGAATTCAGAGGTTTCGTGTTTCTCTGACGAAGTTTTTCCGGATTTGGGACGAATAAGAGGGTCTCATGACTAACTACCAACGGCAAAGGAAAAAGGACAAATTTTCACAAAGTCTTCTTGTCATTCAAGTCACGCTTATTAATCCGTCACAACTGCCATTAATGCATATCTATAGTGTATGTAACACTCGAACCCGTTATTTATTTGTGAAATTTGACCTAAATACACCGACGGACTACGCATTGGTTAAACAATTTATTCTTATTTGATAGAGGAAATTTAATTGGAGTAATTTTATTTTATTTGTTTTGATTAATATTTCCCATTTATATTTTATCCTTATCATGATTTTATTCCCCTATGTCTCCCTTTACAGTGCTTATTTCATTCATTCCTACGAAGGGATTCCGATTTTCGATCGTCCTGCTAAATTGGATTTATCGTAAGGCTGCATTGTTTGAATACGCATGCATGCTATTATCGTGTATCCGTGTAGCAAGTGTGTATGACCGCGGGCTTTCTTGAAACGAGAGGCATTAGACCATGAATAGAAAAAGAAAAAGGGAAATAATCCATGCAAGGATGTCGATAAATAAGTTTCTTATTATGGGGTATTCTTTGATTCGATTTCGAATTATTTGTGTGATTGTTCGCGAAGGTCTTTCTCGACCGAAGAGAGAATGAAAGCTCCTCCGCTTTTAGGTTAACCTTCAGAACTGCGATGGTTTTGATTGGTGAGGCATGACACCCAATGGGATTTCGTGACAATATGGTGACTATTGAATTATTGAATGCAATTCGGTAATATACAGGATTTCAAACACAAGCCGGGCTCGCGCATTCTACAGAGATCGTGATCCGATGAATAAGGAAAGGGGCAAGCTTATTGACATAGATGTTTTAGGAGAAGCGGTTACATGTCATTGCATCTTCTGGAGCCGCGCGTTAATCGCGCGCTTTACTCACACGTATTGTGTCAAGAAATTTCTTTTTTTTAATGACTATGTACATGAATGCCTACCTGTATGTTGGATTTATATTACCACACACTGCATGTCGAAGTTTATTGAACATCAATCTGGAATTATCAAAGAATAAAAAGCTTCCTATTGCCAATGATCAATTTCTCTAACCGAAACCCTCAAATAAAATTAGTGAACGGCATACGCACCTGTGAGGTGCATTCGAGAATTAGACTAGTATAAATTGAAATTCATTAATTATCCCGAATCTAATTATGGATGTTGCAATAAAATCCTCTGGTTAGAACACGATGCAAATAGTCAGTGCTATGTTGGTTGACCTAAAGTTTGATGGACTCAATTTTTTGGCTCAAAAATATACGGTAGCGGCAAAAAAGAATGACAATTTGATTATTATCCTTTATTACCCATAAAAGTTTTTAATAAAATTGTCTAGATAGCTTAAAATATATATATATATACAGTATAATTTTAAGAATACAGTATATGTTCAAAAACCATAATTTTAAGTTATACAATAAATGTATTATTTAAAAAGTATATTTATATTTAAAAAAAATTAAAAAGTTAAAAAATATTAATAAAAATAACTTTGTATTTTTATTAAAAAATTTTTTTTGAGATTTTTTATAAATGTGGTAAATAAGAATATATAATAAAAATTTCATGTTATTTAAATAAATACCGTATTTATCGAGAAAATCAATTATCATTTTTTTGCCACTATTGTAATTTGAAAAAAAAATAAATAATAAAATAAATAATAATAATAATAATAATAATTGTAATATTTTATTTTCATTTTTATATAAATATTTTTTATATGTCAATTAAATGGTTAAACATCATATAATTATTTTTGAATTTGATAAATGGGTATTAACAGTTTCTTTGTGAACTTTCCATGTTTAGTAAAGTAATACGGTCGTATCCAAAACTTCGAATAAAGATAGTAATGTTAAAACAATTCGCTCTAAAACAATGTGCGGTGTACGCTTTATTCAACGTCGTAGTTTTAAGATTTTGAAATTTGCTGTTGGGGGAAAGCCAAGCTACCGATCTCCTTGTGCACAGTTATTTACCCATAAGCTTAATGGACCGTGTTTTCTAACAAAGGATTTCGGTCGTATTATTATCTCTCAGACTATGATATTCATGCCCGAAAGGGTATCCTGCTATTCGGAATCGAGTTGTCTGAGCACAGTTCGCGGTGGCGTTTCAAAATTAAAAGCAAGCGCATGTATGCTGCAAGCAACATTACATCCCTTTTCTATACGTGGATCTCTGGTTTTTAATATGCGTATAGTAGATTGCATCTTACCGTATAAAGCATACAGCCTGCGATACATGCTAAGTAAGTTTCAATCGCTTACTAAATGACAAGTGCGCCTAGGCCATTCTATTTTGGGAAGCGCTTATGCTCCAACTCAAATCTTTAATGGAACCTATCACGAAAGATTCTTCGAATATGATAAAATTCTTTGTGCATCGAAACGTAGTGACAACTCGGCTTTGTTTGCATGCCATTATCGAATGTTGTTATATTTCTTCAATAGAGGGACTAGAAACAAGTAGAGAATTAATACATGAAAGTACGAAATATCAAATAAAAAAATATTGTACATGTTCACACAAACCTAAAATATCGAACAAATCGCGACGTCTAGGATTGTCGAGGGCGGGGCATCTAATCAAATTTGGCAACAATACTAACACCCATAATACTTATGCCCGTAGTCTTTGGGCAAAAGGTGTAACCGCCCTCCCCGGTGTCCATTATATAATATTATGACATAATCGGCAAGATTTGGGACCAGTCCATGAACTAGTGATCGAATTACTTGATAGAATCTACCTTGAAAGCATAAGCTTCAAGTTTTTCGATGATGGTGATAACGGATGAGGCTGAAATTTTTTAAAATCATGTGTTGTTAGCATAAAAACAATAAAAATAAAAATAAAATAAAAATTTTTAAGAGAATTTAGAATAGAATCATATGTTGGATGGATTGGTGAAAAATTGATAGTTTTTTCTATAGTATTGTATATACAGCATCACGAAGACTATATAAGCAAAATCAAAATCAAACATGGCTTACAAATATTAAACAAGAAATAAATTTGCCAAGAACCAATCTATAGTTATACTTGTGATTTCTTGTATTATTATTTCATTTCAAATTTTATTTATAAAATATAATTTAAATTTACAATATCTACTGTTCATGATAAATAAAGATTTGAAATTCAAGTTATAAAAAATAAATATTTTTTTTTTTTAAAAAGAATTTTTTTATTTAAAAAAATATTATCAAATTAATAATTAAATAATAATTGAAACAGTATATATAATTTATAAATATAATGAATATTTTAAAACTTGTTTTATTGATTTGCTTAAGAATTTTTAAAAAAATATTTTATAAAAACTTTTTTTTGATAAAGTTGCTATACTTTTATTAATAAAATTTATCAAATACTATCAAATAGACAACTTTATTTCTATTCTTTTAAATTAACAATTAATATTTATTATTAAAATATTATAAGATCTATTTAATTTTTTACTAATAAGAAAAAAATCTTCAAAATATAATATGTTCTATATACATAATATTTATACAAATTTTTTTCTTAAAAAAAAATTAAAAAAATTTTTTTAAATAAAAATTTTATAAAATTTATTAGTTATATTTTATTTTTTTATTTTTTTAACTCACAATCATGTTATAATAACTTGTCTTTATTGAAAAATTAAAACAAAATCTATAATAGTTTATAAACTTTCACAATATGATTAACTTACTTGTTTTTATACATAAGTACTTTAAGTCAGATTTTGAAAACAATATTATATTTCCTTGATAGATTGATTATGAGCTTTATAATTTATCATTATTAATTAATCTAAAAATAAATAAATGTTAAGTTAAAAAGAAAAAGAAGAAATAACTGATTAAAGGAAGGGGACAATTCAAGGTTTATTAAAAAAGTTTAAAAATAAAAACAACATCTTCTTAAAAAGAATCTACCTATTGAAATAGTTTTTTGGCTTCACTTAAACCTCAAAAAAAATCTTTTTTTTATTATTTATGATATCGAATAAGTCAATCCAATTAGTTTTTATTTAAGCAAACATTGAATTAGAATATCTCAAAAAAAGTATTTAGATCTCAACTTTTTTTTATTAAAGCTTTATTACTATTTGAGAAACTTAAGTAAGAGATAGAAGTATGTAATTCATATTACTTATTACTTGATTTTTTAATATCATAAATATTTTTATTAAAGAATTTGAGCTTTTAAAGTAAATATTTTTGAAAAATTCTTTCTAATTATCAATAACATCATTGAAATATATAAATATGATCAATAGAAACTTGTTTATACTTTAAAATTTAATATGTTTAATGTTAATTAATCACTTTTAATAAGAATTTATGCTATCCAAAATTCAAAATCAAATTGAAATAAGCAAAATTTTTTAGAAAACTATAAAAGTAAAAGTTTTAATAAAATTAAAATAGTCCAAAAAAGAAGAAAATAAATCTTTTACTATAGAAAACTTCTATAAACCTTTTGCTTTAAAGATTAAATAGGCTTTTAGGTACTTCACAATCAGTTTTTCTTTCTTTAAAAACTTTCACACCATTGGTATCAAAAATATTATTTGATTTTTCTTGATTATTAGAAGTCAAGTTTTTGAGCAAAGAGATTTGTAAATAAAAGAAAAAGGGTAAATGTGACTTTTGAAGTTATATTTCAAATTGTTTTAAGAAAAGTATTAAGACTTTATTAGCAAAAACTTCTTGCAAACATCTTTTTTATATATAATCAAAGGATTAGTGAAAAAAGTATTAATTATATTTTATTTATTTATTTTTGTAAAATTATTCGATTATAAGTTTTTTTAAGATATATATTTTTAAAACTTTTTATTTTTATATTAATTGATTTTAAAATAAAAATACAATATATTAAATTTAAAACTCTTATATATCAGAATTTAAAATATAATTAAATATACAGTATATATTATATATAAAGTAAATTCAATTATTATTTTAAAAAATTTTTAATATTAAAAAAAATTTTTTTTAATATATAATTAAAACTCTTTTTGCTGATCCTCTGACCATACATAAAAAAGATGTTTATAAGAAGTTTTTATACTTCTTTGCTAATAAAGTCTTAATACTTTTCTTTAAACAACTTGAAATATGACTTTAAGAGTTGCCTTTATCCTTTCTCTTTTGTTTACAAACCTTTTTACTCAAAAACTTGACTTCTAGTAATCAAGAAAAATCAAGTAATACCTTTGATACCAATGACAAGAAAGTTCTCAAAGAAAGAAAAACTGATTGTGAAGTACCTGAAGGTCTATCTAATTTTTGAAATAGAGATTTATAAAGATTTTCTACAATAAAAAGATTTATAGAGATTTTCTACAATAAAAAGATTTATTTTCTCCCTTTTTTATTGTTTTGATCCTCTTAAAGCTTTTACTTTCATGATTTTTTAAGAAATTTTGCCTATTTCAGTTTGATCTTGAATTTTTGGTAATACAAATTTTTATCAAAAGTGATTGGCTGACATAAAACATGTTAGTTTTTGGAATATAAACAAGTTCCTATTGATCATATTTATATGTTTTAATAATATTATTGATAATTGAAAAGAAGATTCTAAAAATGTTTATCTTAAAAGCTCAAATCCATTAATAAAGACTTCTATAACACCAAAAGATCAAGTGATAGATAATGTAAATTGCAAACTCTCATCTCTTATTTAAGTTTCTCAAGTGGTAACAAAGCTTTAATGAAAAAAAGCTAAAATCTAAATGCCTTTCTTGAGATATCTCAATCTGATGTTCACTTAAATAAAAGATCAGTTGGATTGACTTATTCAATACTATAGATAATAAAAAAGAAGATTTCTTCCAAGGTTCAAGTAAAGCACAAAGACTATTCCAATTAGGTAAATCCTTTTTGAAAAGAAATTGTTTTTATTTTTAAAATTTTTTAATAAGCCTTAAATTGTTTCCTTTTTTCGATTATTTTTCCTTTTTCCCTTTTTAACTTATCAATTCATTTATTTTTAAGCAATCAACAGTAACAAACTGTTGACAATGATCCTAATAGATAGATATTATTATCAATCTATTAGAGAAATATAATATTGTTCCCAAAATCTGACTTAGAGTACTTATATATGAAAATAAGTTAGTCACTTTATAAAAATCTATAAATTATTATAGATTTACTTCAATTTTTAATAAAGACAAGTCATTGTGACATGATTATAGGTTAAAAAAAAAAAATATTATTATTATTAAAATTTTTAATATTTAATTTTTTATTATTAACTTTCTATTAAGTTAATTATTTATAATTTATTAAATATATTATAAGCTATATTAAAATTAAATTGCCAACTAACTCATTTATCTTGATTTGTTTTCAAACTCTAAATACAATTTTGAAAATGATTTGTTGCTCCATTTATAGTTTTAATTAATATTCTTCTATTATTAATATTATTGCCTACAATTTATCATTACAGATCATTAACTACAGTTCTAACTAAATTTAAAATCTAGTTATTTATTTTATTTTTGATCCTATTATTATTATCTTAGTGAGACCTTTATCTAGATATTCTTCTTCTATTATTTCTTGTTTTCTTTTTATATTTATCACTCTTCTTATTATATAGGACTTTATAAAACTTTTTATTTATTTTTTTAGAAGATTTTTTAAACCTTCTTTTATATTATTATTTTTTCATATTTTTTATTTCATACTTTTTTTTTTAAAAAAAGATTAAAAAAATTTTTTTAATTATAGTATATCTATTTTCTACATATGGTTTTAATTTTTCTTTCTTTATATTTTAGTTTTCTCACTTTTATTAATAAATCTCTTTTAACTAATTTTATAAAAAAATTGACTTTTATTAAATATTTTTCTTATAAGCTTTATTGTTCATATTTTTATTTTCTTTAATTCCTTTTTATCATTATCAAAGTACTGTTATAATCTTCTTAAACTTCTTTTTTTATTTCTTTTTTTATTTATAGAATTCTTATTATAGTACCTTTATTTTCTTTATTTAAACTTCTTTGACTTTATAATAGTAAAACAAATATTCTATTAGATATTTTATTATTTTTTCTTAATTTTTATATACTATATAGTTGTTATTCTGATATAAATCTGATTCTTTTATTTTTAGTTTGGATAGTATAAGTAGCTTATTATTAATCAATTTAACTAGAAAACTTTATTTTTTTGGGAACTTTTAAAAAATATGTTCTATATATATATACTTTTTTTAGTCATTTTCATATTATATTCTATAAATCTTTCTGCTAATCCTCTGACTACACACAAAAAAGATGTTCACAAGAAGTTTTTGCATTTCCTTGCTAATAAAGTCTTAACACTTTCCTTAAAACAACTTGAAATATAACTTCAAGAATTACTTCTACCCTTCCCCTATTGTTTACAAACCTCTTCACTCAAAAACTTGACTTCTAGTAATCAAGAAAAGTCAAGTAGTACCTTTGA
>CAJVPT010001498.1:0-21132 GCA_910592055.1 Acaulospora colombiana | reverse complement strand
CCAAAATCTGACTTAGAGTACTTTTGTATGAAGACAAGTTAGTCACTTTGTGAAAGTCTGTAAAATATTGTAAATTTTATTTCAATTTTTCAATAAAGTCATGCCATTGTGGCATGATTGCAGGTAAAAAAAAAAAAAAAAAAACAACAAATACAATAGATAACATACTTAAAAGATAACATAATATTTTTCATATTTTTAGTATCAGTGTTAATAAAGCCTAGGCATATTAGCTTCCATTAAGAATAATAAGCCATAAGAGATTTTATAAATCAATTAGCTTTTTAATAGGATAATATAAGGGATACATAAATAAAAAGAGTTGGTAAATTGCTTATTAATTTAAATAATATATATTACATTAAAATTAATAAAGTAGGCCTATTGCACAAAAAAATAATTAAAATTTTATTATTATTATAATTATCATATTTAGAAGATAATAATTTCTTTATATCTTTTTTTTGATAGTATTATATCTGAAAAATAAGTTCTATTTAAAAAATTAAAAATGGATGAAAGAGAAATTGAAAATTTAATTACATAATTATTTTATAAAAATAAAGAAATTACTATATTAATATTAATAAATATATTGAAATTAATAATTCTTTAAAAGAAATTAATTTATCAAATAAAATATTATTAATTTAGTTAAAAAAAATAGATAAACAAAATAATAATAAGATAATAAAACTAGAAATAACAAATTAATTGTCGTAGTGATCTATAGGCAATGATATTAAAAGTTGAAAAGATGTTTACCTGAACTCTTAACAAAGTAATAAATTATTTCCAAAGGTATACTTAGAAAGATAAAACAATCAAGACAAGTGAGTTAATTAAAGAATTAGTTTTAGCATCTCATATTATATGTACAGCTTACAAATATTAATAAAATATATGTAATTAGCCTGATAGAAGGCAAAAAAAAAAAAAAAAACTAAAATTAACAAATTAATATATAGAACCTATTTTTTAATATATATAAAATAACAATTAAAATTAAATGATAATAAAATATATAGATGTACTTTATTTATTTAACAAAAAATTTTAAACTATCAAAAATAAATTATAAATTATTTTGTATTTAACTATATATATTTTTATATTTATTTTTAAATTACACTTTATTTTTATACATATATTTATTAAATAAAATTATTAAATAATTATTAAATGACCTGTGGGTCAATAGCACAGTGGTAGTGCTCTCAGGTCACAATCATGAGGTCTGTAGTTCAATACCACTTAAGGATCAAAAATCAAAAATTATCCTTTTGATCAGGTTTACCGATTATCCTGTGAAAGTCATATCCAATCATTCAAAACAAGCTTTAATTAGGTTAGACTACATGAAGATGTGACTTTTGGCCTTTCGTCAATCAGGGACTGAGATCTACAGTCATATTACCAGAAGAATTGCATAAAGAAAGGCTTCTGGTCTAATCCACCATAAATGCCTCACAAGATCTCCTGCCTTGGCAGTCTCCAGGACCCCGCCCTTCTAGCTCAGAATATCCCAATATGGTACTTCACTTAAATAAAAATCAGTCAAATAGGATTGATCTGATGCCATAGGTGGTGACAAAGAAGGTAAAAATGCCCCTTTCCAAGGTCTGAGCGAATAATATCTGGGAGTATTGGAGGGTAAATTAAATCCCGTCAGGTACATACTATACAGACTAGTTTAATAAATATAATTAAAAATTTATAAAAGCTCAATATTAAAATTAGTCTGTTTCACTGTTAATGATTGTGTATTAACTGTCTGGCCCCTAGCTGGATCTGCTCCACTCACAGAGTGGTTAGTGGGTTCACCTAGAGAAAACTGCGATAGGTTATCATTAATCTGCATATATATAGAAAATATATAGTTTGTATGAGATAATTAATGTGATACCTAGGATTTCATTATCTAAGACGTTAAGTTAATTCTTAATAAAAAGCACTCACATCTAATACCAGTTGTGTTTAAAAATAAAATAAAATAAAATAAATAATTATTAAATACTATAATATTTTTATTATATATGATCAACTTTTGATAAAAAATATATATACATTGTATAATAAATACTATATTTTATCATATTGAATACCATATTTAAATAGAATTATTATAAAAGAAATTCTAGATATAATTCCTATTTGATTTATTGAAATTATATGAAATTATGTGATTATTATATTAGGCTTAGGAATTTTAAAACTATTGGATATTTTTGATTTCAATGCATCAGAAGGATGGTGAACAAATTTCAAAAAAAGAGACAATCTGAAGCAATTTGTACATTATAAAGAAGGGTATAGTGCTTTTTTAAAAAAACTTTCAAATTTAAAAAAACTTTGTAAGATTTATTAAAAAACTGGCCTTTGGAAAATATATTTAATTGTGATGAAAATGGTCTTTATTGAAAAATAGAATCCTCAAGTAATGATGGATTCCTAAAGTATTTAGTATATAAAATTTTACAGATTACTTATATCCCTTTTTGAGAAATAAAATTCATGGCTCTTCACTTTAATAGGGACAAATGTCAAAAAATACAATAAATCAATGATTTGGATAATAGAGAACAATTATAGATAGTTTTTTTAGTTATTATTTTAAAAATTTTAATTTTTCTAATAAGAAACATTTGACTTTTGTCTTTGCCTCCTCTTTTAGAGACTCATCTTTACCCTCAAAATCTCTTGCAAAAGAAGCAATTATGAGAAAGAAAAAGACAAACAAAGAATTATAATTTTTTTTATTTTTTTTTTTATTTTTTTAAAGTCCAACTGACAAGATAAATCTTTATTAAGGAATCAGTAATACATTTTTGAATTACATAAACAATTTATATAACCCTATTTTAACTACCTATCCTAGCTAGGTCTGCCAATTTTATCACATGGTGATACCATTTTCATCAGTTGCCCTACTCTGCCTAGGACTATTAGCATACCGAAGTTCTGCCATGGACTTCTTTTTATTGATCTTCAAGGGGTTGTGTTGTGTGTTCCTTAGTAGAGTCTTGTTTATTGCTTGATTATCGTGAATACCATGGATAATTTCTGCTATGTTTGGATCCTTCACAGGCTAGTTAAAACTTAGATAGCGCAAATCTCTGGTCATGTTCTTGATATTCAGGTGATTCAATGGTGTCATGTAATTGGGCAGCATGTAGCCTTCCATTGCCTCATTTTTAACCACTCTTGCAAGTTGGCCTTACAGAGGTTTCTTTTGGTTACTTCGTAATGGATTGCTTCTCTTATTGAATTGGTTACCTTGGTGATTGTTTTTGAATTTTTTCTTCCAAGGTTTGCCCTGCAGGTTTCCTAATGTGGCACTAACGCTAACTACCAGCCTTCACAATAGTTATCCTCTTTTGGGTAGCCATTAGTTTTGCGATCATAGAGATCTCCCATTAATTATTGTTATGGCCCATTACATTTTCGACAGGTACAAATAACTGAAGTCTCACTTATCTTCCAAAGGGTGTAGTTTTGACAAGAGGTGAATGTCCTTCCCATATCCGTTAAGAGGCTTAAGCTGATTGGCATTTTTCCTTGGCTTGTCTTGAATTCTTATATATTCTAGGCAGCAGGTTTTTATCAGAGATTTCCTTAGCACTAAAACCAGCCAAGGCATAGATGACCTGAATTTTATATCATGATCAGATGGTAGAAATATATAGGCTATTTATGAGTACAAAGGTACATATAGTGATAAGTATGCATCTTGTACAATGTAACCTATATTATGAGAAACTGTTCCTAGGTAGAATTGAACCAGTAATTTATGGATGGTGACCTGGGAGTGCACCCACTGTACTAATGACCCACAGGTCCTTAATTTTTTTTTGTAAAAATTTTATAAATATTAAAAGATTATATTTTTTATAAAAATTTATCTATTTATATATTTATATATTTTATAAGGTTCTATAAAATTAAATTTTTAAAGATTTTATACAACTCTTTTTCATTTTCCTGTGATGTAATAGCATAAACCACAAAAATGCAAGAAACAGTTGAAAAATGGAGAAATCCAAAAGACCACAATACTTAACCAGCAGGCCCAACTACAACATCAACAAGCTCACTAGAGGCACAGCCAGCCCTATTAGCAAAGAAACATACAAAAAACTTGAAAAGAAACTTAGTACCAAACAAACAGCTTCGCAAAAACAAACTATCTCTTCACCCTTCAACACCTTACAAACAATAACTCAAGACAACAACACTACCATTGAAACAACAGAAGATACCAATACAGAAAGAACTCAATATACCTGAAGCGAATAGGTAGAAGAGGAGCAAAATATACATAACAAGGCACAGCACAACACAGGAGAAATATGGCACAAAACTGATAAAAACCCTTGGCAAAAGATAAAGAAATGGCAACTGACAACCTCAGACCAGCAAGAGCTGATGACTCAGACATTGAGATGGACTTTGATGATAATACTTCTTTTCAAGAGGAGCAAGACTGGCCAACCCAGAGGAAATACGTAGAAAAAGAACCAAGACAAGGGAGCAGACCAAGACCCTGCTCACTATTTAATAGAAATATCAGGTATAGTAAAGAGAGAATCAAACTTGGAATCAAAGCAGGCCTACTACCAGGAGACTCGATAGAAAAAAAGATTACCTTTCTTACCAAGGCACTCAACTCTTCTGAAGGACTTTTCACAATCCAAAGCAAACGAATAGAGGAGATTGATCATATCATTACCATTTTTGGAGTCTATCACTCTTCAGAAACAGCTAGTAACATAAGCCTTATTGAAACAAGCAATATTAAACTCACACCACTCCCCAAAATAATCAGTAGACTTGATAAGGAAATGAGTATCAGGGTATGGACATCCATCTGAACACTAAGTTCATTGATATGCAACAAACATTTGCCAAGTTTGGACAGATAACCAATATCAAGATGACAACACAACAAATGTGGCAGTTAGTCATAATCACATTCTTCAATTAGGAAGATAAACGCAAAGCACTAGAATCCTGGAGCATCCTCATTAAGGCAGATTCAATAAGAATTTTTGATGCAACTTGGGACTTACCTGAAATGAGGAACAGGGGAACTCTGTTACTAAAACTAATCAACCTCCCTCCTGGGATACATGCATTTGACCTCAAGCATATCTGTCAAAAGTTATAAGCCAAAACCTACTACATACTCCAGTTAATGTTATACAAACAAAGGAAATATGCAGTTCTCAGTTTTGATAGCGAACAAACTCTTGCAACAAGCACTAAATAAAACTTTCTGTTTTGGAGAAACTATCCTAACATGCAAACCCATCGACGCAAAACTTTGCACTATATGCGATAGTCCCAATAATCTCATAGCCAGCTGTACAGTTAAAGAATGCAGAGAGCAGTAGAATAAGTACAATCATGAACAAGCTCAAAAATTTGAAAAACTATACAATCAATTTAGACCAGTCAAATTCACACATATCCATAGACTAACACAACCCTCAAGAAACACTAAACCTCTCAAACCAGGATCATATGTTGCAGCCACCAGAAGTTCGCACAATATCTCAGAAAATGAACACAATCTGGATACAATAGAGGAAATTCTTATAGCACTCAATGCAATTTGTGAAGAACTTTCATCTATCAAAAAATTATTGGAAAATCTTGATGAAAGAATTGATAATCTCGAATGATACTGTTACACAAATGCAGAAGACATAAAAGAAGAGAACATACATATTGACACTAATACTGAAACACCAGCAGCTGAATCTTCAAACATATAAGACATCCAACAGCAACAACAACAACTTCACTGATCAATAGAAAATATGGACAGAACCATGAATGCACTAGTATCAACTATCACCAACATTTTCCCAAGCAACACAAGACAACTCTTCTCTACATATCAATAACATGGGTAATACAAGTAGCACAATTCTTGAACAAGAAAATGATAACTCTTCAAGTAATAACACATCTAAGAACAACAACAACATTTCAAATATCACTATCATCACTGATCATATGAACACAAATGCAAGCACCTAAAACAAAGCAGTTCAAAACAACATAACAATGAATACCCCACTCTTTAGCAACAACTAGAGAAAAATATACAACTATCCAAACACTCCACAATACCCCCAAAACATATCACAAGATAATCCAACTGCTGCTGAACAAAACCACATGAAATCCTATTGGATAGTGGTTACCCTAAATTGTAGAGGCCTAAATGATTCCCTCAAAAGAGAAACTTGGTTCAACACATGGCATATGAATAACTGGGACATAATAATATCAACAGAAACCAATGGAACCAAAATTAACACAAAATATTGGAAAATAGAGAATTACTCAACATGGTGGGAAGGAGATAATCATATCGGTACTGGTATAGGGGTCGCAATCAAAAAACTCCTATCTGATCAGATAATTGAAATACAAAGATACTTGGATAGAGTGATATACATAGATTTCGTACTTCTGAACAAGCTATACTGTAGAATCATTGATATCTATTCACTAGCTAGAGCTGGAAAACTTAGAACAGCAGTACAAATCCAAGTTATTAGATAGATCAAACAGCAGAACAATATAAACTGGCACATTATTATTGGAGGAACTTTAACATGAGCCCATCTAACAGAATGGACAAAACCTCTAACAATAGGAAAATACACAGAGAGAAAACAAATGGTTTTTGTGAACAACTCACCAACCTTGGAATGATCGATACATACTGATGACACAACCCACAGCAAAAAGAATATACCTGGCACTTCACAACTGCTTCAAGCAGAATAGATATGATCTGGACAAATATATATCCCATATGGTGCACAATCGACTCGTTCATAACAGAAGACACCAATATCACAACCGACCATAATCTACAAATAATATACATAGAAAGCTGGCAACTGGAAACAAATGATAAGCGAAACAGATAGCCACACATAAACACTCGCTTCCAATAAAAGAAAACCTCAGTCAAGCAATGGAATGCTTTTGCCACTGAACTCAATGCACAAATGCCAGCCCTTCATAATCCCCTTAAGACAGAATCAACAGACATCGACAAAAGCTGGAACTACTTTCGACAAGCTATCCTCAATGCTGTCAACAAACATATCCAAAAATATAGAGAAAAACAAAGAGGCAGATTCAAACATTCGAAGCCAACAAAACCCTTACTACTTATTCAGCTGCTACAATACAAAAAACAAATCAATCTGTATAATAAACAGGACATCAGAGCTAATCTCAAACAATTCGTTAACCTTTACAAAGCCATACAGGAACAAATACTGATCCACTCCTTTCTATCAGACAAAGATATTAAAGTCCTAAATAAAGAAATCAACAAATTAATTGCTCTCGACAAAATTACCAATAAACGAAACATATATGATACTATCAAAGCAAACATAGATCAAGCCCTTAGAAATTATAACAACTGGTTCGACATGGATAAGAAAAAACTCATAAGATTACTTTTAGATAATCCCAAGAAAAGCATTCTTACAACTAAACTCATTAAAGAGGAGGGAGATACAAAAATCTTAGTACACAAACCTTACAAAATCAAAGAAATAGTCAAATCATATTTCAAAAACTGGATGAAGAAGAGATATATTTTTGAAGTGCAAGGCACATACTGGTAGAATACATATCAACCTATTACTATTATTTACAAAGAATGGTATGATCCTGCACTCACCTTATTCACTATCAAAGAAGTATAACAAGTAATCAAACACTCTAGTAACAAATCAGCTCCAGGATCTTCACAAATCCTATACTTGGCATACAAACATCTTAATATAGAAACAGTGGCAGTTATAATCACACTCTTCAATAATATTCACACCTACGAGAGGCTACCTATAGAATGAAAAGAAGAAACGATATATTCAATACTCAAGCCGAAAGACTGGCAATATAACATCAATATCACTTGACCTATCACCCTCCTAGAATCGATCAAGAAAATCTTCATCAAACTCATAAATAATTGTTTAGCTAAAATAATGACTGAATACCTGATCTTATCCAAAAACAACTGGGCAGCACTACCCAAAAGCAGTACTTGCGAATCCATCACCATCATAAATCAAGTACTGGAAGATACACGAGAAACAAAAAACAATACTACATGCTCTTCCAAGACATGAGTAAAGCATATGATATAATCAATATATAGAGACTAATAAACTCACTCCAACAAATCAAGGTGCCAAGCAAACTAATCAACATAATTAGCAACTGCTTTCTAAACTAATTAAACAAAGTAAAAACATATTTCGGGCTCATCGACCCATACCAAGTAGAAGAAGGAATCGATCAAGGTGATACAATCTCACCTCTCCTCTGGTACATATACTATAACCCCTTAATAAGCACAATTAACTCTATAAAAGGCTACCAGCTCAACAGCCACAGACCCAATAGTGACAATAGCAGCTCCACAAATCTCAACATCTTGGTAATAGCATACATGAATGACATCATATTCATTGCTTAGAATAGAGAACAACTTGAAGACATTATGGAAGTCAGTGCCTCCTTCTATTATCTCAATAACATCACAGTCAATTCTCTCAAATCAGAACTCTTAATCCTTAATGGTTCACAAGAAAGTATTACCTTCCAGGAACACGAAGTATTACCAACTACTAAAATACAAGCAATAAGAGTCCTAGGGGTATGGCATGAAAGAAAAAAAGGAAAACAATATCAATGCAGCCTCATTAAAAGGAAAGTCACCACAATCTGCAATACAATAGCTAGAAAACAAATTATGGACAAGATGCACCATTACATTACAAACCATGTTCTTTTTCCCACGATAGAATACCTACTAATAGACCTGATACTAATGAGAAATGAAACACAATAAATAGATCATTGCTTTTGTAGCTGTTTTAAACATCATACCCAATTTCCAAAAACTGCTCCAATCCCAGTAGCACATCTCAGCAACTAGTACAATATCATGGAAATTGAAACATGACAATAATAGAAACATTGCAGTAATTTTTAAGAACTATATCATAGCAATAACTTGGCAAAACAAACAATTCGACTCAGAACCCAACAACTTTAGTGGATGGCATGGCAAAAAAAAGATGTTCTCAGGAAATGCCCAAGGATCTTGCCAGCAAAAGTCAATTTAATACAAGATATATTTAACAATATATAGGTCCAAAATATTACAATACAATAACAGACAATAACCAGAAGCATCAATGACAAACTCACTTATATAGAAGATATCATGGCCAGTAAATGGTACAACCTCAATAGAAAGGGATTAAGAATACATAATATAATATGGATAGAACTACTTCTCAATACTTATCATACAAAGACCCTTAACTGGCATCAAGTAGAAGCACTCCACAACAAAACAAACAAGAGAAAACAACTCTTCTTCTTCACAACACTCAAGGTTACAACACAAATCTACATTAACAATCATATATCATTCAACAAACTAAACCCGGGAATACAAATCAAACAGAATACAGAAAATAGACAAGGACAATGAAGAAATTCCAGCAAATCATGGTATATTTTTTAGTAACACCAAACTCTAACTCTTGGAAAACAAGTGAGTTAAGAAAAAAACCACACTAAACTATGGTATTACCTCAACACAGACACTTCACCATTGATAAAATGTCCAGGATATGACCTTAATCAATACATAGATAGAAGAAGCCACATGTACTGTTTCATAGTTCAACAAACTTACTATATCAAGTCCCTGTAATTAAAACATCAAAGACAAATGCAGGAATATCTGTAGAGCTACACTTTAGAATCCAGATTTCACCCGACAGTACACAACGATGGCTCAATGAACCCAATCAAATACTAGAGGTAGTCGAGATCGACACAACACCAATCTCTATTAAAAATATACTACAATTTATAGCTCTATCCGATTCAACAATACAACAACTCATGGATATTAACAAAAATATCAACACCAATGAAACTATCAAGATAATCATAGATGGAGCTTTTAGCCACAAAAACAACAATACCTTGGGTGTGGGTATCATCTTTTTAACCAGTTCAACACAACAAAACAATTTCAACCTCAGCATTATGGGACAGTGCTCTGCCTTCAGAGTAGAGATCATAGCTGCAACCATTGCTCTCAGAGTCTTACTAGTCAGACAAAAAGTACTTTTACATATAGATTTAGCGAAACACATACCCGAAGTCAAAAAAGCAACATTAGGTCAAATAAAGAACATATTTGAAGTAGGCCTTATCCATAATCTACACAACTGCATCTGAGTAGCCCAAATCTCTGTCAACTGGATCAAAATCAACAAAAAAGACAACAACAATGAAGAACCGAAACAAGCCAACAAGTTAGCCAAATAAAGCCTGAAGAATATCAACAATAGTGGAATACTTGTACAGAATAACTAGGATTCTAATATCATTACTTTCAGCTGCAACCAAGAGCTCGAGATCATGAACACTATCTACAAAACAATCAAAAAAATGCACCAAGCCACACTCACACATAAATAGATTATACTTGACCGAAACCACTCATTAAATCAACAACAAAGAGCTGACATTGACTGGAAACAGTCGCTCCAACTCCTTCACCCCACAAAGATCAAAAGTAACCACACAGATAATATAGATCACAGCCATAGAAAATTTATTATCAAGCTATAGAACTTAGAACTTCCAACTATGGACAAACCACACATCTGCAGATCTGAAATTTACAAATCTTCCACATGCTTCACTTGCTCAAAAATTAAAGACAATATCCATCCCTTCAGATGTAAACACCATAGAATCCATATTAATGAAATAATACTTAATACGATATATTCTGAAACTACTGTTTTAACCAAAAAAGAAAGTCACACTCTTGCAAAAAAGAGATCAAAGACTATCTAGAAAATAATGACCTCTGGGACATTCTCATTAGAGGTGATATCAGTAGAAAAGTAATCCAGACAATTAATCAATTTATCCCATTCGACCAAATAGCAAAAGCTACTTGCAACATAATTCACAGAATCAAATTCATCACTTTCAATATATGGATAGATAGATGTCTTCATATCCAAATATGGGAGAAAACCATAGGAATAATCAAAACTCTGAAGAAAAAGAAGCATAAATTCAAAAGTCAAACAGCATAGAAAGACGTATCCATTACAACAATACATATAATAACAATGGAAGGAGTCATTACAGGCACTCTAAACATTCTTGATATCTTTACTAAACACATTGATGAAGCCTAGATACATTAGTCCCTCTAACCAGGTACAACAAGCCAAAAGGGGTCGAAAAATTGAGTCCACTATCAATTGGTTTTATTGTTTGCTTAATATTGAAAATAGTTTACATAATCGCTCTGTAAATAAATATAAATGTATTGCATATATTCAATAAAATAGGCAGGTTAAGTGTTTTAAAAGAAAAAAAAAAAATTTTTTTAAAGATTTATTGTTTTAAATCATCTCAAATTTTGAACAAAATCAAGAGAAAAGACTTATCAATTAGTTAATATTGAAATAAAATTGTTTAAATAACTACTATGATTTGGAATAAATTTTTAATTAATTTAAATAATCAAATAAAAAAAGTAATAGATCTATTATTCTTTTTTATGATCAGACATCTATCCATTATAATAACAATAGTTTGTAATCAGAAGATTTGTTAAATAGTATATTAAATCCACTACTTGTCAATACAACTGTATATTTATAATTAATAAATATAGGAATTATTTATTTATTTAAAGTAAATATAACAATTTTGTAATTTTAATATTTAAGACCTGTGGGTCTATAGCACAGTGGTTGATGCTCCACGGGTCAGATTACAAGATATCAGTTCAACTCCTGGTGAAGGCAGCTGAATAGAATTAATATGGTATCTGGCGCCATAATCTGTAATGCGCTGTTTCCCATAAAAAGTCATTTTACACGCTGGTCCAATGGACGTTGGGATTGTGATCTCCAGAAAAGGTGTTATAGTAGGATAATCATCCGGTAGGAGCATGATAGTCGCCAAGATCGGTAATATGAAACACTAAGCCCCTCAGGGATCATTGATGGAACTTTAATGGGTGATGTAAGTGAACCATTGGTGCTATCCCTGTATAGGAGTTGTGCTCTGCTTGGTGAATAACCCCTAGATTTGGCAGCTAATGGCAATTGAGAACCTGATGAATAAGTCTACTAGGAGATTCAGGAGTCACGTCCCTATTGGTGAATAACCTCTAGGTTTGATAGCGTGTGCCAACTATTGAAAGAAGTTCTCAAGGCATTGACTAGGCAGTGCACAGATGCATTTAGATCTATTCGTAGCTGCGGGACCAAAGATGTGATTAAGAGGTGGTAAGGTATAGAAGGTTATCGTGGGTCCTAGTAAGAGGTAAAATGTCAGGGTCTAGATTAGGTTAGGTGATTTAAAACTAGTGGTAGAATTTTCACTTCCTAAAGATCCAACCTAGAATGCAGACCCACCTACGGAGTGTAAGTTGGTATAATCAGGTAAGGCTATAGGTGATAGGTGCAGGTTAACTTAGATAAACCATTATAGTCATTTAATGGATTTAATTATTTAATAAACATGTGCTATTAGTACCTTTCATTTGAAAAAAAAAAAATAATAATAATAATTTTAATATTTAAATATATTAATTAAATTTAATCTCTATAGGTAGAATATAGAAGATTATTAATAAAATTTAAGGTGAATCAATTTAATTTGATATATAATACTGAAAGAATTTCTAAAGATATTAATATCAAATATGTAATAGATTGGATCATAGAAGTTTGAAATAATATTAATTCTAATATTATTTCAAATTGCTAGAAAAAAACTGATATTATTTCTTCTTTTCAAATTTCTCAAAAAATAGATAATCCCCAAACTTCTGCTTCTGATAGTATTATTACTGAAAAAGTAATTACATTTCAATAATATAATTTAGAAGAAATAAAAAAATTGATTAATCAATTACCATATAATCATAAAGATATTATTAATATAAATAATTATATTGTAATTAATAACTCATTTGAAAATTCTACAGTAATGACCTGTAGGCAATGATTTTATTGACTAGAGGATTTATCCAAGTCAGTAAAGGAGCGAAATAAGTTGCATCTAGAGAAATAGTTTTTCGACGACGGGTGAGTTAGTATGTGAAAGTCAAAATAATTTGTAAATATTTGATATATATATAATAAAGACAAGCCCTGCTAACCTGATTGCGGGTTAAAAAAAAAAAAAATAACTCATTTGAAAATTTAGATATTATAAATTAGGATATTATAAATTTTGTTTAACAAAAAAAAAGTCAAATTTAATTTGGCAATTAAAAATATTAATAATTTTATTAATTTTATTGAACAAGATTCTGAATTAGATTTGAATAGTAATTATATAAAAATAATTCTTTGCAACAAAAATTTTTACAAAAATATAAGAATTAGTTTTTTATTTTAAATATTATATCAAATTATATTATATGTATACTTATTTATATAAATCAAATAAATATTATTTATATAAATTATAAATATAATTTTCAGAAAATAATAAAATTATTTTATAATTTATTTATAATTATAGCTACATATAAAATATTTTATTTTACTATATAAACATATTTTTACCAACTAAATAAATATATTCCTAATATTATTTTCTATATTTAAGGGAATTTTTGCTAAATTTAAATGAAATTTATTGTTTAATTATAAATTTTATTTTTTAGTAATATCTATATATAACATAATAATTTTTTATTAAAATTTAATAAAAATTTTACTATAGATAGAATTAATTGTAATGATTATATTTACATAATTAACTAAAATCAATTTACTTAATAAAATAAAAAGTTTTCTAAGAAGCAATGATTATAAATTAATGATAATAATTTCAAAATTTATCCATTCATTGATGACAATTATATTTTACTGAGTAGATTTTTAAGTATTTGATAGGAATTAATAAAATTTAATATACATATATATAAAGATATATTACTTAATAGCATATTATCTATTAAAACATTAGTTTTAGTAATGTGTTATATATTATAATTAAACTCAAAAATTAAAAAAAATTTCGTATAAATGTAAAGCTTAAATATTATTAATAAATAATGTAATAAAAATTTTATAGTATATAGAATTCATTGTTAGTTTTCTTTTATCGAGTAAACCGAGACCCGAACAATTTTTGATAATCGTAACCATTTTCAATTAACGCACAGTTTCTTTTATCGAGAGTTGATTGTATACTGTATTTAGTATTTTTACTATTTTTAAAAACATGATTTTATATCTTAAATAACTCAAATAAACTTTAAATTTATATATACGCAAAATTTAAACTTATAATTAACTACCGGTAGATTTTAAAATTCATTTTAATCCCCGATTTCCCTTAAGCGCCTTTTTCGTGAGATCATTTGATACTCGGTTTTACTAGTACAATATAACTCATCTGATGCGAACATAAGAAAATGCCAATCGACGCCAGAGGAAACGATACTGTAGAGATAATCATATCCTTCATCATCGAATGCTTGCTCTGCTGTCCGCTTTTTATTTGTATGGAAGGAGCTTTCGAGTTGTTTATATTCTAAAATAGAAATCGAAAAGAAAGTCAAATCTATCTATTGTTTCTATACTATTTGCCTACACTATAAATTATCTAAACTACATTATTATGATCCAGTTTTGATAACCTGGATAGAATAAAATGATTATTAGTTGTACGAAGCATGCAATCCCCCAATGTATACCAGTTGATTGTCCCTTATCTTTTTCGAACTCTAGAGAAGAAGGTTGAAAGTTTATATTTCCTGCCTTTTGCAGTGTTAATAAACTTCTCGGAAATCTGTACGAAAGAGTGATCATAAGTTTGCAAGTCCAGAAGATGGCACATTAGAACGCATTGTCACAAATGAAGCATACCTTAATTGCGTGTTTGGAACTTTCGCCGAAAATAAAGTTATTGATTATTTCTGGTTACAAGATCTGATCAAATCCAACATCCCTATTCCACACTTATATGATTTAATAATATTTAAATAATTATAACTGCCGTTAATAGAACCGAAAAGTGTCATTCTCCAAAGTAAAATATAATTAAATATAACCTTCGTATTCCGTGTAAGTGCTAGTGTTCGGAGTATACGTTGAATATGTTTACAAGACTACGCGTCCCGCCTATTAGGATAACAAAAATATATTGCATCCAACTTTCTTCCTGACATTTCTGGGTATCAAGTTTACTTGTCCTACGAGAGGGACAGCGTCCGTACACCCTTTTTTATTAGGATAACCATGATCTCGCATGGCATCCAGCGTTCGCCTTTAATGAACCAAATTAACTTGGATTCAGGTTACTTGCCCTACGAAAAAGGGATACGGTGTCTTGTGAAGAATCTCAACTCCAGGATCAGAGTTTAGACCGTTATCTTGTTAGGGTGGCCGGAAATACGTAAGCACTATGCAGAAAGTTGATTATTAGCTAAAACGGCGCAACATGATTGGTTAGTGTACATAAGAAGAGCTGTCAAATTAATATAAGTCGGCCAGAATTAATATAAAGTTGATCAGAATTAAGACGGGGTTGACCGGAATTAAAGTGGGCTGACCGGAATTAGTTTGTTGGGCAAAATTAAGCGATAACCAAAAACTATTTACTTTTGGCATATTTTTGATTGGCCAGCACATATACTGTATCTGGCTTCCCTAATAACGTGATAAAGTTGATAATCACACGTAAACAAATCATTAGCATAATGGAGAAAAAATTAAAGAAGGACTCTAGATTTCTTTTCCGAACCATTGTAAGTTTCAAAGTATAGTTTACATACAAGTAACGAAAATCGACTCACCAATGCATTCAGGAAAATATCGAGAAAAAAAGGGAAGTCGCGATCAAACAATTACAGGCGCAGGCTATTGTGTTGTAGACATGTGTGGCCCATTTTTTGTTTATGATTATACTTACTCCTGTACCGTGTCGTTGTTCTTGTGGTGTAAATGACCAGATTGTGTGGCCGTGTTCTGAGTCTCGCCATTTATGGTTCGGATTCTGTTATTCCTAAAATGTCTGTGTTGTTCCTGACAATATTCTATAAGTGATGTCTGTTCTGCTTCGTTGTTTATTCCTCTTACGTTTAACGTACTTATTTTCCATGTTATATACTCTATGTTTGTTTGAATATTTTCGATTTCCTGCTCCTTGCGGTCATTTTGCTCCTTGGATGTTTCAATCATAAGTATTGAGAAGGCAGGAGGGGAGAGGTGTTGTGAGGTCATCGGAGCCACTTGGGGAGTTTAAGCAATCCATTACTTCTTTCATTGTGGATGCCAATGTGGATTCAATTTGGCTTATTTGTTCATTCATCCTGTTCTGAGTTTTTCTAATGTCTATATGTTTAGAGGGCAGTGTTCTGAATATTGAATTTTGCTTATCTCCTCATCCTCATCTTCTGAGATAGCTGGTCCCTTGGATTTTGTGTTAGGACTAGTTTCTACTGCTGTGTAAATTTGATGTTTGATTGATAGCATGTCAGTTTGAAGTTGTTTAATAATGTTGAGGATTGATTCCATTCTGTTTGAACCTCTGTTAGTTCCTTTAGTAATGCTGGCATATGTTTTGCTAGGTCTTGCATGGTTTGTATATTAGCTTTGTCTAAGGTTTTTATGTGTTGTTGATTCTTTCCTGTGTAAATAAGAAAGTCTAGATTGATCAAGTTTATTGAGTCTTGATTTAGAGAGAAGCTGGTCTTCTTTTTAGAGATAGAAGTATATATCATACTCATATGTTTCACAGTAGAAACACAATTTAGTTAATTTGTCAATTCATTTGAAATTGTTTATTTTGAAGTTTGATATTGGTTTTTAAAGCTTGAATAAGATCTTGTTTGTTAGTATAGTATATTATGGTAAAATATTTTGTTTGGTTTTTATAGTTTAGTGAAAGGTAACATGCTTGACCATTAATTTGCTGGAAAATTTCTTTAAGGTTACCTACTATTGTACTCTATGAAAGATTGGCCAGAGAAATACTAAGTTTGTTTCTTTCTTTTTTTGTTTCACAGGTTTTGAATATAAGGTATACATGTATACAACTAATATTTTTGTAGATTTATATTTCTAAACTTGTTTCTTATAGTTGTCCTTGTTTTGAATTGTATGATAGTGAATTGAATTGGGTCTGCAGGTTGTATAGTTATATATTCCAAATTTAATTGGTCTTTAAATAGTTCTGCTATATTTGATTTAATAAAATTGTTTGAGATATTTCACATTTGAATAGATCTACTTGACCCTCAATTATATTGATCTATATTGTGATTCTTATTTAGATAATTTTATTTTCAGTAATTTTGATAGTGTATACAGTCTGTGCTTCATTATAGTTTTCAAATCAGCTGCAATCATTGATATTCTAATTGGTGCTTTGATTCTTGTATATTTTAGAATTTTTAGATATATTCATTTGTTTTTGACAAAAAGAATTTTAACATTATCATTATTATCCAATATGTTTTTCATACTTATTATTATTGATATTAATTCTTTGTTATATCTTTCTTCTTGATTTCTAAAGCTATATTTTTGGTTGAGAATATTGTTATAGTTATTGACAGATGTGTTATATACAGTGTTTGTAATTATTATTAATACTATTGTGATTGAAGAGAATGATCTCATCTCTCTATTCTGTTTTAATGTTCTTATCTGATTTGTAGACATCTTTTTTTTCAGATTTTCATATATTGCTTCTTCTTATTTTTTAGTATTATCTATCATAATATCTATTTCCTTTGGAAGTTCTATATTTTGATAGTTATATTCTTTGTCATTGCTTGATTAGGTCTTTGATTTTTTTGCTGGTAATATGAAATCAAATTTCTCTGCCAATCTTGTTTTAAAAGTTGGTTTTATAATTTTAACATTGTCAATAATGAGTTGTTCACTTGTATAGCTTACTAATGAATCTCTTGCTCTTGTTAATTTCCTTAACATATTTGTTAGAGGGGCTCTTAATAAGAATTTTGTTTTTTCTTCTATATTTTGTATTATTACTATAAAAGAAAATTTTCAAAAATTTTTATGTAGTGAAAAAGAGTTTGTTGAACTGAATTTGATTAATATAGATAGTCTTAGTATAAATTATATATACATATTTCTACTTAATCCAAATAAAGTAAACTAAGTCAACTAAAAAAAAAAGCTCTTTTCACTAATTTTCTTTTTTCTTAAAGATTTCCTTTTTGACAATTATTTTTGAAAAAATAAACCTGATTAAATACATAAGAAAAAACAACATATTTTTCAAACCAAGCTACTAATCTTTTGTAACACATATACAACAAATCTTTTAGAAATACCAAAGAAAGAGTTATACTATACATTGTTTTATTAATTTTCTTTTACTTCTTTTCTTAAAAATTTTAAAAGAAAGAAAAGAAACCTGTAAACTGATTCACAGTCAGAAAAAGGAAGCCAATATCAACTTAATATAGCTTATAGTCAAGCCAATGCTGATTAACACCATTCTTGACATTGCAAGGAACCCAGAAAGCAATTAAGTTTACTCAATAATCAAGTCACTTCAGTTACTCAAAGATCTAAAAGAATATCAAAGCTCCCTAAGAACAAGATAGTCTAAATATGCATATATACACAAACAACATACCTATATTTTATCTTGTTATGTAAATATAATTGCATAAAAGTAGACAAACAAAACAAATATACATGTAAAAGTAATAAACAAAATACATACATACATATATAACTTGTAATCTAAACAAGTTGATTGATATTACATATAAACATGATAACAACTTATAAAATTTGAATAGAATCTTTAATATAAACAAATAAATATATCAAAATAACTCAACAAGATTTTTCTGTATTATCTAATCAAAAACATAGACAATAATAATCTCAGAAAGGTTTATCTATAATCCAAAAATAAAACAACTAATAAATATAAACAAGCAATCACATGACTTATCAATAAATCTAAACTAATAGCAAATATCAATAGAGTACATTATATATTACAGATAATCAATAAAAGAGAAAAGAATATAGTAAACACTTTAATCAATTTTTCAACAAAATATGATGAACATTCTACTTTATAGACTTTATAACAACTACTAAAATAAAGAAATAATGAACCTAGCAAATCAGTAGCCTTATTATCAAAAATATATACTATTCTAGATAATATTATAACTAAGATATTAGAAGTCAATATGACAACCTTCCATAAAAAACAAATTCTAACTCAACATATTATATATCTTTGACAACAAAGCAAATAGATTAAAGAAAATCTCCTATAACCCTATATTGAAAATAAGCTCATAGAAATTATCAAGAATTCTGAAAGTTAATATAAATCAGAGCAACAATCAAGAGATCATTGAATAAATAGATAATAAATTAACAATAGACAATAAAATAACAATGATAAATATATAGGAGATCAAAGAACTGAAATTACAAAAATTTCAAGAAATAGTAAGAAGACAATATATTAGTGAATATAGCTTCTATATTACTAGAAATAGAGACATGATACCACTAACAAATCCTTACTTTATAAAAAAGAAAGGAATGTATAGATTAGGTGCAATGACTGCCAATATTTTAGGAGAAACAGAAGATAAAACTATGGCATACCTAAATAACACTCTTAAACTTTTACAAGAAAAAGAAATCTGTTATAAAAGAGTTTATCAATAGAAATAAGTGGCTAGTTTTTTGGATATAAGAGAAAAAAGATATTATAAGATATATTGAAAAAGTTAACTAAAAGGAAAATAACTTTACTATCCAAAATATAACAACCCTGACCACTTATAAGAAACAAAAAATAGAAAGAAACCTAAATAGAAAAGTTTTTCAAGAATCTAAAACCAAAGAAAACACTACCATCTGGTATGTATATTTAGTAGAAGTGAATTGAAAAAACAATAGGAATCTCATAAAAGCATATCTAAAAAGATATAGAGAAGTCCAAAACATTTATATCTATAAGGTAAATACAAAACTATGAATAAAAAACTATATCAAATGGTACAAATATCTTAGCCTAAATCCTGAAGCAATTTGAATGATTCCAATCAGTACAAAAATATCAAGAGCTATATTTTCTAAGTTTGAAATTAATCAAATATAATTGAAAGAAATAACAACTCAACAAGACTCCTTAGTATTGATAAAACCTACACCAGTCTAATAGCCAGAGCATTGAATAATATACAAGCTAAGATATATTATATACCCAAAGATTTCTATACACTCAGGAAGTATAACTTTACAGTAGTTTGCTTTAAGATAAAAGAAAAAAGAGATAAGATATGCAAATAATATATTTTTTTATAGGAAAATTGCTTTTCATGGAATATCAAATACACATTTAAAACAAAAAGATGGAATCTTAAAGATAAAAATAGAAATGTAAGGTTCAGGTCCAGAAATAAAGAAATAGACAATAAATCACTACCTGACTTATAATCAAATAATAAATTAACAGGGTCTATTTCTAATCTAACAAGTTATTATAGGTTCAGGAATTTGAGACAGATCAGAAAGTGAAGGAATAATAGCATAAGGCATAAAAGAAACACTAGAGAAGAATATACTGCAATAGGAAACAATAGAGAGCCAATCAGAAATTAATAAATCTATAGAAATAAATTTTTAGAAGTCAACACAAGACCCAAAATAGAAAGCTTTAATGAATATTCTAGCTAATGTAGAAAGATTATATGCTAGAATAAATACCCTAGAGGGAAAAACAGGCTTCAGAAAATTAAGACTTAGTAATAAGGAAACAAACTACTCCTAAAGATGCACTAGTTCTTGATAGTAATCAAGAAAAGCAATAGCTTATTGCTTCCTCATTAAAAACTACAAATATAGACAACAAATAAACTTTAAAAAAGTAATAATAGAATAGAAGAAGAGAAAAATATAAATATCACAATATTTCTACAAGAAGAATGAAAATTTTTTTTTAACAATAGTAGACATTCACTAATAGGAAAAACTAAAGAAGAGGATA
>CAJVPT010001497.1:0-21132 GCA_910592055.1 Acaulospora colombiana | reverse complement strand
GACAAGCCGTGATAAGTTATCATTAATCTGCATGTATATAGAGATATATAGTTTGTAAGAGATGATTGGTGTCATGCCAAAGAACTTAGGTCCAAGTTTAAGATAATTCTTAAATAAAAGGCTCACATCTAATACCAGTTGTGGTTAAAAAAAAAATATATTCTTTTAAGTCATTAAAAATTTAAATCAATATGATTTATTGAATATATTTAATAACTTTAAAATTTTTTATAATGTTTAAAAAAATATTAATTATTATTGATCTAATCATAAGTTCTAAAAGTTAATATTAATTCTTCTTATCTAATTGTTAAATAATTTACAATATATATTACTTTTTTTTTTCTTGAAAATTTAAAGAAGAAAAAGTTAATACTTAGAAGTTACATATTTTTTTTTCAATAATATTTTTGAAAGTATTGTATATTTAATTTTTTTTTTTAAAAAAATCCTATAGTCAGGCCAGTATCGTATATTTATTAATCATTATAAAAACAGATAGAAATACATAGGACAATTGTATTATGGCTAAACTAAAAGACTTGTACTGACACACTCATCAATGACTTTCATTTCTCAAAAGAGTTTCAGCCTCTAAGTGCAATGTTGAAAACAATATTTCACTTCATGATAAATTTTGAATAAATACCCTCCTAATTTACCATAATTGCTAACAGATTGTTACTGCTTATTATTTTTCAATAAACTGAATTCGAAAAACTACAAAAGGAAAAAGGAAAAATAAAAGAAAAAGGGAATTTCTAAAACTATACAAAACATTATATAAAAAGAAAAAATAAAAAATAAAATAAAAATGTTTCATATCCTTTAAAGAATCTCTTCTAAAAATCTCTTCTCATTAGGAGTCAATTCTTCTGGGATATCCTTCTTTTTCCTAACTATCTGAGAAACTTATTCATTCATTCTCTTAATTATATTTTTGTGACTATCTGAGATACTTATCACCTACTTGGATTTAGTGTCTTACTCAACTCTTTTTTTTTTTTTTTTTGATTTTATATCCACTTGCACAGAAGAAAATGACTAATGGTGAACTCCAAGTTCTTATATAGCTTTTCAGTCTTGTTAAGTAACTCCTGATATTTTTCAGTAGCCATGTCTAGTTAAAGAAATTTTATTGGTATTCATTCTGATTATGATATCATTACATAATGTCTAAAGAAATACATTCTTAATCCTAGAGAAGAGTAATATTTTACTTTCCTCTATTTTTTGGTCTTATAGTCTGACTGGGATAAGGAAATAATCTCTTTCATATATTTTGCCTAATCAAGATGATAAGAAGTTGAAGGTCTTAGTTTGAACAAATAATTATCATTTTATCATCTAGAGAATTTAGTGCCTATTCTAATGGCTTTATAATTTTTTTACTTCAGTAAACTTCATTTGAAGAAGTGGAGAAGTTCATATCCTTGTTTTCTCTTTTTTTTCATCAATGATATTATTGAAACATGTGGGTATAATTAGTAGAACCTTGTTTATATTTTGCTATCAATGTGTTTCATATAAACCAATTAGAAGCCAGGTAATATTGTGCTATCAGAAATTTAGGGTTAAGTTGGAATAAGTAAAATTCTTTCAAAAAAATTGTGAAAAACTATAGACACTTTAAGAGGACAAAAGACAATATGTGAGAAAGTAAATAATAAATCTTTCTCTACCTAGAAAACCTCTATCTTCATATTATGTCCAATTCTGGAAGGTAACATTTCACCAGTTGATTCTTTTATTTCCTATAATCTTCTTGCCTTTAGTAAAAAAAGTACATACTTGAGCCTATTTAGGCCACCAAAGGCTCAAGTTTTTATTAAAAAAAATTTGTAAACAAGTAAAAGAAGGTGATAGTAACTTTTGAAGACAAGCTTCAAGTTGTTTTAAGGAAAGTGTGAAGACTATATTAGCCAAAAAATATAAAACTTCTTGTAAACATCTTTTTTGTGTGTATTCAGAGGATTAGTAAAAAGAGTTTTTATAGTATTGTATATTTAATTTATATATATAAAATAAAATAAATATGATTTTTTTTCCTATATTTAAATTAATTTTTTTTTTAAAAAAGCAAAATCAAAAAAGAATTATTTTTTAATTAATTATTATTATTTAAACTTTCTTTATATCTATTAAAAATTAAGTTATAAATATAACAATAACTTTAAGATTTTTCTACATTATCAAATTAGTAACAAGGGATAAATAAACCTTTCCCACATGTTATAAACAACAAAACACAAGTTAAACCTATTAATTCGTAATACATGATAAGCACAATAATGTTAACAATGTGAAGATTATTACAAATCACAAAGAAACATGAAATTCACATCCAAAAAATCCTGATAATCAAGAGAAAAAACTATAGGCAATACAAACAATTCTCAATATAATCTCTATACAAGAAAACAACCTCAAACCAACCCTTAGTTCTACAAGATACTTAATTATAGATAGTATTATAGCTAAAATTCTTAATATTAACTATGCTACTTTCACTAAAGTTACAATTATAAGACAACATATTCTATACTTATGGGCCCAAGGATAAGGAAAAGAAGATAATTTGCTGACCCCCTTTTTGGAAAACAAGTATATAGAACTAATAGAACAAGAGAAAAAAAACATATTGGCAGCAACAAATAAAGCAAGAAAACATAGTTACAAACAACCCATATTCAAGTTCAACAAAACTATCAAATAAAGAAGCAATTATAGAAATTTAACCAATACATACAATAGAAGTCTTCAATAATATCAAATTAGAAATGGATAATAGCAAGATTGAGGATTAATTGGAAATAAAGAAAATTCAAAAAGAAGTTAAAAGAGATAATATTGCAGAGCTACAATCCTACAATACTAGAAATAGATCCAAATCAACTAGTATTAATTTATTTTACATCATCAAAAATGGAGTATACAAACTGGAAACTTTAATATTCAATATATTAGGAAAAGGCGAAAAAGAAAGAATAGCATATCTCCAAAATGCTCTTAAACTACCAAAAAAACTTTAACTTTGCACAAAAGAATTTCTCAATGATAATTCTTGAACAACCTTCACTTTTGAAAAAAAAGAAGATACTTTGAATTGTTTAGAAAAAATTAACAAAAAAGAGGGTGAAAACTTCACGATAATACCTATAAATACAGAAAAATGAAAAGAATTAAAATTTTCACCTGATAAAAAGATCTTTAGAATAAAACAGAATAAGAGAACAAAAATCTATCTGTAATCCTAATTGATATAGATCATAACTATATATGATAAGAAGTTAAGACAGCTTTATAAATATATGAAAAACTTAAATATTCATATATACAACAATTCAAGATTGCAATGAAGAATTAAGGTATGAATCACTTCTTATAAACAAAACAATAAGTTAAAAAATTTATAAATAACTCCTATCAAATAAAAGTGATAAGGGCTATTTTCGCTTAATATGAATCTACTGATCAAGAAGTTGACAAAATCAATAAAAAGTGTAATAGCCAGTCCTTAAGACTATATAAAATACACAACATCTTTACAAGTTTATTAATATATACCTTAAAACAAACTAAAGCAAAAGTCTATTATATATCCAGAAATCTATATATATTCAAGAGAAGAGAATATACAGTTATATATTTTGCAATAGTAAAAAATCTTAATAAAGCACCCAAATAGTATATCTTTTTATATGAACACAAACTTACATAGAGTAATAAAAAATATTTTAAGATATATATATAATAACAGGATGAAACCATAGAAGAAGTAAATATCTCATAGCAAGAGAGATATGGAAAAGCAAAATATAGAACTAGCAATATTCATCTTAAAAAAATAGATGAATTCAGTACAAATCAACATAATAATCACTTGAGTAGAACAGACATTAGATTCAATAAAAAGCTTATATGAAAAAAACCCCCTATAGAAGAATCTAATCCTGAATATGATATAATACAGAGTTTGAAAAAAAAAGATCAAGATTCTACAGAACAAATACAAGAAATCCAAGATAAAGATGTAATTAACAATTAGCAATGGGAAGCAATAAAGAACTGATCAATACATAGAAAAGAAGATATAGAAAATATAGTTCCAGAATTATCAACAATATAACCATCAAATCTGAAGCAGAACAAAATCCATTGCAACAAATTCTATATAGCTTAAACAATCTAAATAGTAGAATGAGTCATATTGAAAAAGAGACCCAACTCTATTCTGGATCTATAAGATAAAAAAGAGCTAATCATTCCTAAAAGTTGTACCAGTTCAAATAGAAAATACCAGTAAAGAACAAGATCCACAAGAGGAATTTAGTACTTCCTGAAATAAAAACAATTGCAAAGACAACCATCTAACAACAAATACATTCTTTTCAAACAATTTTTCTATCACTACACAATACCTAAACAACTTTATCAAGTCAATCAAAATAAATACTATTAATAAGAATTTTAAAGAACAAACAATATATCAAAATAATATATTGCAATTAACTATGGAAGAAACCATAATTATAGAATCACACAATGTAAGAAAAATAAACACAATACTGGATCAACAATATTTATATGACAAGATACAAAAACTAGATATAGGAATCATAAGTATAGGTAAAACAAAACTAAGGAATAAAGCAGCAAAACATGTTTTTAAGTTCCAAAAGACTCATAAATTCTTTTACAGTTA
This sequence comes from Acaulospora colombiana, assembly GCA_910592055.1. NCBI lineage: Eukaryota > Fungi > Glomeromycota > Glomeromycetes > Diversisporales > Acaulosporaceae > Acaulospora > Acaulospora colombiana. Next base: position 16,427 of record CAJVPT010001497.1, on the reverse strand, counting down.
TAATAACATCAAACATAAAAGATCAGATATGGGTTTTCTTATAAACAAGACATATGAAAAGAAACTAGAGTCAATTGAAAAAATAAAAGGCTATATTATAGGTACAAACTTTCTCTCAAAGAAATGTAAACTATATATATATCAAATCTACTTACCATCTGAAAAGACAGAAGTAAATAACTTCAAATACTGCAAAAAAGAATCCTAAATAAACAATGACAAAAATTTAAGATCATTATTATGAGAGATTTTAATATAATAATAAATTCAATAACAAATCGACCCATCTGAAAAGAAGGCAACACAGTACAAAAAAACTGAAATTGGTATCATCAACTTCTTAGAAGATTGAAACTTTACTGATATTTACAATATATAAAAACAAAACAAGAGTAGATATACATGATCTAACAATTATGCTTATAGCAGAATTGATTATATCTGGTCCACAATTGACATTAGCCAAGAGAACCTAAATGATTTTAAAAATATTTCAATGAAGTCAGTTACAAATAGCAATCATACTCTTCTTCTAATTAGACTAATAAATGACAACTTGTTGAAAAATAAACAGTATCAAAACTAGAAAAAAATATAAGACAAAAAGATCATAGATCCTATCAATTCAACATTAACACAATAAAAAAAATTTAAACAATGGATGGAAACCAAAATAATAGAATATGACCAATTATATTTATACTCTGAAAACTCAATATGGACTCAAACAAAGTTGAATCAGGCATAGCAGGAATTTGAAAATATTCTTGTCAAAGATATATATAGAACCCTTAAAAAGAAATAAAATATTTGACACCAAATAAGAAAAGATTTGACTTATCAGTAAATGAACTAGAGTACAAAGCTTATAAAGAGATCAACAGAATATACTACCTATTAAAAAAAACTTATCATAGTTGGGATGCAAACACTAGAGACAAACTTATATAAGCAATTAATAAACTCTACTCTCTATACAAGAAAATAGAGAATTGGAATCTTATAGCTTCTTAGTCATTAGAAGAAGTCCAAGTATAGTTCAAAAATATCTCCAATATAGAATATACTGTATATCAAGAATAGTCTGTAAAAAGAAAAAGAATTTATATATCAAGAGTCAGATCAACAAAACACTTGAAACTAGGTGTTAAGATCTCAAAAACAATAAAAGATCCAATATAACCTTAGATTGGGTTAAAACCAGAAACCAAGATAGAGAAGAATATATAACTACAAATCTATAAAAAATCAAACAAGTGATAGAAAACTATCAATAAAAAGCTTTCAAGCAATGAAATACTAACTATGAGAGCTTTAGTCCTGAATAAAAAAGAAAATATCAATAAAAAAATTGAATAAATTCAGTATGGTATTCTCTTTTATAGAAAGAAATCACAATAAAGAGATTGACACAATACTAAGAAACCTTCTTAAAAAGAAACATATGATTCATTACATATCAGTTATGAAATACTTAAAAACCTAGGCCCTTAAGGAAAAAAGGTTCTCAAGCAATTATATGATTAGATAATTAAGATGGGCTATATATCAAAAAAATAAAAGGAAAGTAACATTTATTTGATACCCAAGCCAAAACCATGGAGCTATAGTTTAAGCAACACAAGATCTATAATATTGCTAGAGACAACAAGAAAATGCTTTATCAAAATACTGATCAATAGACTTGTCAATATATGTTAAAAAAGCACAAAATTTTATGAGAATCTAATTTTACTAGCTTACAAGGAGAAAGTATAGTTGAATCCATCCAACTTCTAAATAGTATCTATGAAGAAGTTAGAAAAAAGAAAAAGAAACTATTGATTATTTTCAAAACACAGCCAAAGTATATGATATGATCAACCTCAAGATGTTGAAAAGATCTATAAACTGAATCTGTATTTCAACTACTAGTAAATAATTGATTATAGATTTCTTTAAAAATAAAAAATGCAAACCAATTCTTCCAACAGAGCTTTTAGATCCAGTTACAGTTGGTGATAGAATAGATCAAGGGGAAACAATCTTATTTTTATTCTGGATGATTTTCTATGATCCATTATTATGCAAAATTCAAGAAAATCCAAACTATAGATATACAATGGAAGAAGAATGGATACTGGACTTCCAAAAGTCACATCTCAAAAAAAAACTTTCTCTAAGACAAGTAGCAATAGCATACATGAATAATACTACTTGAATTACCAAATCCAAAGCTAATATAGAATATATTTTTGAAGATGCAAAACAATTTTATCAGACAAATGATTTACAAATCAATAATAAAAATCCATCCTCCTGACCTTCAATCAAAACAGTACAGACTCAAGCACAGTTCATGCAGTGACAGACAAATTAATAGTTAAGAAACTAGATAAATATGATCAAGTAAGATTCCTGAGTATTTGGTTAGAAAGAAGGCACAACAATTGGAATACTATTAATCTACTCAAGACAAAGATCAGAACAGTAACCCAAGCAATTAGCAACAAAAGCCTAACTGAAAAATATATCAGATATATTATCAATAAAGTTTTAATCCCCCATATAGAGTACAAAATGCAATATATACACCTGAATAAGAAAGTTTGCAATGACCTAACAGTCATGTATAGAAAAGCTTTAAAAAATAAAGTCCTAACTTGTATAACAATGCCAAATAGTTATATATACAACAAACAAATCTATAGGCTCAAAAGTATATGAGAAATTCAACTCGAAAGTCATATAACAACACTGTTTTGTCAACTAAATAATAGTAAAACTTCAGAAATTGCAATAGTCATCTGACTTAAAAAAAGTCAACTCAAATACTGGGAACTCAAAAACATATTTGATAATCTAATAAAAGTCAAGACAATTGAGAAAAATAATTTTGCTACTGCAACTTTGGCTATAGCAAAGAAGCTACAGATCATATATAATAGCTGAAAATAGAAAAAAATCTTTGATACTCAAGAAGGCACCATATCTATTAAGACAATTATAAATGATGAAAAAGAATATATGAAAGCTATTTCTTCTCTAAAAAGAAACAAAATAATGTTTTTAGATCAACTAATTAATATAATCACACTAACAATAAGAGAATGGAAAACAGTTTAAATTTTTGCCAATACTTGTAAAGGTCCCTTTTAAATTGATATACACAAATTAGAGCAAAGGTAACAAAACAATAAAACTTGCTAAAATAGTTTTACCAAACTCTAAAATGGATTAAACACGAACTTCAAATAGTAAAAGTGATCCCTAAAATGAACAAACAGAAAATCAATTGGGAAGTTTTGACTGAAACAATAGGAACTACTATAGGAAAAGTCAAAATGCAAAATATAGGAGTACTTTTTACATCATATTAGCTTACCTACAATCCTATCACAAATAGTACTATATATCATCCTTATACATTTAAACAATTAATGATTTCACACATATCCCAAACCTAGTTACTACTATAACTAAATAGGTAAGAAAGTTTTAGAAAAAAGAATCCACTTATATTTTTAGAAAATCCCATAGACTAGTAACCTACAGTATTAAAAAATGAATAAAATACTATATATTCATTAAGATCAGAAGAGATTGAGATACAAATAGAGAATTGGGAAGTTAAACTGATTAAACAGGCCATATAATTAGAGGAACATATGACAGTCTAATAAAAAGTCTTAGATATAACTATAAAAATAACACAAAGCAATTTATTTTCTTGATTGACAGATCTTATAAGCAATATACAAAAAGCAAGAATAAACTTGAAATGGGTTTTGCATGGATTCAAATTGAAAACAACATAATAATCAACCAATTCTCAATAGGAGCAATATCATGGCTATTAGCTACAAGAGCAGAAATCCTAACCATACTTATTGTAATCTTTACAATACCTGAAAATAGAAAAACAACTATATATACAAATTGTAGTGTAGCTATCAAGATATGGAAGACAATCCAGTCACAAAAGTTTATTTCTATAAGAAAATAGACTAAAATGATCAATTGGCCACTATGGAACTGAATTAAGAATCTAGTATAAAAGAAAAATCTTTGCCTCATACTTGAAAAGATTAAGACCTATCAAAACAATGAGTTTAACAATATAGCAAATAGGTTAGCAAAGTAGGCCAGAAGAGAAAACCACTTGATTTAGCAATAAACACTTTATCTGAGTCAAGTTCTCACAATAATAGTCTGGAAGAAACATACTATTGATATCAGTATTAGAAATTTTCTTAAAAAATGGAACATTAAAAAAATAGGACTAGCCTGGATAGAGGAAAAATATATTCAAAACTGATAAATACATCTTAATAAAGAAATTAATTAACAAATTTTCTGAAAACAATTCAATCTATATAATATTTTTTATACCTTCTTTAACATCAACAAGAATAAAAGTTTTTTGGTAAACCTAATCCATGATGAGTTTTCTACTCTTTAAGTGATATAGAAAAGAAAATCAGACTTATATTCAAATACAATATGTTCAATGTGCAAATTATAAAAAAAATACTGAAACATTTTTTTGAATGTCCCAAAATTCAAAGTGAAAGATTACTTATATAGGACAAATATCAAAATAAAATTCTTTGGTATATCAGGAAAACAAAAAATCTATCTGATAAGAGCTAGACAGAAATTAAAAGAGTAATAGGGAAATGGATCCAGGACATTAAACAATAAGATAAAAGTTTATATAATATAGTCTGTATTTTTATACATAAAGACAAGATCAAGATTTTGGAAAAGCATCTTAAAGCTCTCAAAATCCTAGTGACAATAACACAAGAGACTATTGATAAATTTTATAAAAAAATATAAAAGACCTTCAAGAAGGAAGTCTGGAACCAGCACTATAGTATTGCTATTGAATAAGAACAAAATTAAGGAATTATCAGCAAACTCAAAAAACTTAAAATATCAACAGATATAACTAGAAAAATGGACCACATCCCTAAGGAAGCCAATTACCCCTCTATTTTTCTCTCCAAAAATGCAACAAAAGAAGAAGAAGACTTAAAACAAATAAAGTTCCAAGACAATATAGTAGATATAATAAGTAGTTGGATATCCAAAGATTTTAAATGGTTTGGTTTTTAATCACAGTTAGAACTTTGGAAGATCTATGGTGATAAGCTGTAGACAATAATCTGAGTGGCTAGAGGATAATCCAAGTCATAAAGGGAGTGAAATATTATTCCCTAAGTTGTATTTAGAGAAGGTTATACTTTGTAGATGGGTAAGTCAATATATGAAAGTCATAAAATATGTAAATATCAAATATATTTACAATAAAATAAACAAGTCATATTGACCTGACTGTGAATTAAAAAAATAAATAAATAAAAAATAAAGTTATAAATATAATTGAAAATTAATTTATTATAAATTTCTATTATACTGTATATATAGATAAATAAATCTATTTTATTATCAAAAAAATTATAACTATTCTTCAATTCATAATAGTTCTTGCAATAATATTTATCAATTGATCTAGAAATACAATTTTATAATTTTTTTTTAATATTTTTTTATTATTATTTAAAATCAATTTAAATTATTAAAATATTTTTTTAATCTTTAAAGATGTTTTTTTATTTTTATTTTTGAAAAAATGGATATAAACTATTCATTGATTAATGCTAATGTTGTTATTGCAAGAATTATTTTCATATATTTTTTAATTATGAATACAATTGTTGAATATCAGATTATAGACTAGACTCTTGTTTTTAAAAATCTTACATACATTTCTATAAAATTATTGCAAGTTCTTTTATTGAGATACAGTATGTATATCACATTTTGTATTCTAAATAGGAAATCCGAACTTTATTGATTATATAACAGATACTGTATATTTTTCTGTTATGCTCTTGGTAGTTGTCTAGATTACAGATGTGATTTCTGAGGTTGCATCGAGCATTCATTATTTGGTTATCATAATAAAAATTAAAAAATACGATAATGCAACATAGAAAAGTTGAATATTTTAGATTTATAATTTCAAAAAAAAAGATCATATAAAAATTTATTTAAAAGATATTAGAAATTCATTGGCAATTGACTTATCGTTTGTAATATAAATCCAAAATTTCTTTTGGGAGTTTCACAAAACATATTAAACAGATTAACTAATATATATATATATATATATCTAACCAAAATCAAATATATTTACCGATATATACAGTATGCTCGCTGAGTGCGAGTTGGTCTATAACTCTTTAGCAAAAAGAACTTGCGCGGAAACCAACCGCACGCCTATTCAATAAAACTTAATCCCACCCCTTCTTTTGGGATTATATTATTTTGTTTCAGGTATTCGTCGTCCCTTAATAAATGAAATTTCAGAAAAATGAGTAAGGATGGCTATCCTGGTAAATTTGATTATGGATTATTGGCAGAATAGGTACAAACCAGAATTTTGTCAAATGCTGCATGGGTTGATTCAAAAAGGTTTTTCATAAGAGAGAGGAAAAGAAGCCAGGTAAGCAAGAAAAGATCTGCAAACACAGCCCATTCACACATCGCGTTCATCGAAATCTTACCCTTTGACCTGAATCACATAAAATCGTCACAATACGATGCCCTGGCCCTAATTTTCGAGCCACTCTCACACAACCAACGCAATTTATGGCCGTGGAGCTCCCGACAAAGAGACCTAAACGAAAAGCATCAGCGACGGTCAATTTTTGATCATTCGAGATTCCATGATCATTTCATCCGAACCTTCTTCTCTCACTAAATATCTCGCCATGGACACCGCCTCCTCATCAGTAACAAGAATTGCGTCATCAATAAATCCCATTGACGCGTTAAAATTCCCCGTTGTCCGATTCAGCCCAACACCCTCAACTACCGTGTCAACTTGATGCCTACGTCGTGTTCCCTCGGCCTCGAAGGGCGAATACATAATGTTATATTTCACCTTATTGTACAATCCCGAGCCAGGCGGGTCAACGAGGAAAACCCTGAGATTAGGTATGAGGGGTTTGAGGTAACGGGATACTCCCGCGATGGTGCCTCCGGTACCTATGGACGCAGAGAACTTTGGTATACCATTTCTTCGGCCGATCACATGAACATCATGAAAATTCACATACCGGCCCCAGATACGAAAGCGTCAATTTTTCCTCCAGTCTGCCTGTATATTTCAGGACCGGTTCCCTTAAGATGCGCCTCATAATTTGACAAATTTTCAAATTGATCTGCAAAGAATCCCGTTTTACTTTCCGCCGGCTCATATTCCTTGCTCTCGCTGTCCTGCTTATCTTTATCAGATTTTCCGAATTCCTCGGCGCGGCTCTTGGCCAAATTCACGAACTGGAGTTTGTCAACTATACTCGCGGGACGCACCTTCTCCACGGTAGCACCCAACTTCTCCAACAACGCATATTTCTCTTCGGCCTGATCGTCGGGAATCACAATCCAGGCATCGTATCCTTTCGCACGAGATATCATGGCGATTGATATTCCGGTGGATCCCGACGTCCCCTCAAATATGGTGCAACCCGAATTCGGACGTATCAAACCCCGATCTTCGGCAAAGTTGATGATATTAAGAGCGACCCGATCTTTTGGACTCCCACCTGGATTTAAGAACTTTCGGAATTGTTAAAGTGGTGGCAAACCGTTGACTGCGAATGTTACTGCAAAAAAATATGAACCTCGACTTTTCCCTGTTGAATTCGATTTTAACGATGGAATACATGAGTCGGTAGCACAACGAGTAGCCTAACACACATGCAGGTAGAGTCAGCAATTCAGCAATACCGACCAGTATTTCACAACCGGTCGCCTCGCTCAAACTCCTAATTCTCATTAAGGGGGTGTTGCCGATTAAGCCCACTATACCATCCACTATTTTCGCATTACGTCCTTTGAAATTCGCGTCGTTATCCTCGTCCCCTTCATCCTTATTCTTCGATCGAAACCAATTGATTATAGAACTCGTCGAAATGGTAATTATGACGCCAAACGCCAGACCCCAAAACAATGAGGTTTTATCCATCATCTTGTGACAACAACAGGGAAAAAAAAAAATGTTAATATATCTTTAGCTGCAAGAATCGCGTGATACTCATGTGATACGGCTGATTTCGCAACGGAAACATGACGTCCAATTAATCCCAGGCCCACATGTCATACAATGGGTGAAATGCCAAAAGACCATCAACAATAACTTGGACGCTGTAGCCTATTTTATAACGTGATGCAGTTTTTTTTACACACCCTCAATTTTTTCTGGTACGTGCACGTGATCAAAGCGATTCGGCGCACTATTGGCAAGGAGATCAACAATGTGTTCACAGCGTAAAATCCAGACAATTGGAAAAGAAGTATATCTTGAACATGATCCCATCATTCTTTCTTTCAAAATTCAAGGTGACCTTTGCTCGCTCTTGAGAGAGGCATTTTTATTTGCAAGGATTTCTTTTTTTTTTTTAAAAAAAGAAAACGAAAAAAAAAAAAAAAAAGGAAAAAAAGGAAAAAAATCTTTGATTCATGTACTGTACTTTTTGTATAAATTAAGAGTAAAGGAGTTATGAAAACTATTTTACAGGAAGAAAAAAAAAAAAAGAAAGAAAGAAAGAAAAGTGTTCGGAGTAAAGTCCACGTAAGTCAAGTTGCAAAACCTTCTAAACGAGAGAAAAGAATGTGTGCATATGTCTCCTTGCGAAAGATTCGGGATGAATTCAGGGAAATGGTAAAGTTACAAAAAAAGAAAAATTTGAAATCGCGTCCAGCGAAAACTGAGAAATATGTAAGAAAAAAAAAAAAAAAACTTTGGAAGGAGATCATAAATTAAATTACCAAATCGGGCCTGCCAACTACATATCCCCATAATATATGGTAACGCAAACATCTTCGTCACTACCGAAAGCGCTCGATAACACTTGCCACTCTAACTCGCTTTCCACAAAGTGTATATTCTTCTTTGAATATTTGTACCTGATACCGCCACGCTTTATTTTACCGTTGCGAAAAGCATCATTTCCTCGGAGATCCGTTCTCACCATGCTATTATTATTCTTCTTGCTTGAACTCTTGGAGTTCTTTTCCGATAACACGTCTACCACATCTCTTTTCGGATCAAATTTCTGTGGGTGATACAACACTTTACACTTCTCATTCAACTCATGACCATAATTTTGGGCCACGTAATGTTTAAACGAATTCAGAGTGACACCGTGCGGTACTCTGACATCAATGCAGTAATCAGGATTCTCGAAGTTGAAGTAGACTTTGAATTTGAGAAGCTTGAGCGGTGAAGAGAATGAGGTGGGACGCTCCCCGGTCGAACGTTTCTCCGTAGAGTTTGTGGTAAGGTTGAGGGGTTCGTTCGCCACGGGAAGTTTTGCAAGGTACCTTGCCGGGTGCTTTGGCGGTGGAGTCATTGTTGTGCGGCGTGCGTGGGATGGGTCGCGGCGGGTTACAGAAGCACGTCGACGACTAAAAGAAGGCTTCCGCTGAATATTATGAGTTCCGCGTTTATGTTGGCGGCGTTGACGTTTTTTCTCGGTGTCTTTATTCTCGCGTGTTTTCTCAAATGTGAGTTGCGTTTTCTCAAATACAAATTGCGTTCTCTCCATTGATACTTGATAATCGGATTCTATCTCGGTTGATTTTTCTAGTAAAAGTTGTGCTTTCTCTAATGAAACTTGATAGGTTGATTCTTTCTCGGAGGATTTCTCCGGCGTATTCTCTGATAAAAATTGATCATTCGATTCTTTCTGAAATGAAGCCTGTTGGCAACTCGATTCCTTTTCGGATAATTCTCTTTCGCATGAAATGTTGGAATCCAGATCCTTTGGATCAATGATGATCATCACCTTCTTGGCGATCTCTTTCTTACCATCCTTCGAAGTCGAACAAAAGGACTTCTTTAAAAGTTTCTTGATAAATCGTTTAACGCCTGATTTCTTTGTGTAAATCTTGTCGTCGTGAATTGGTTTAGAGGGTTTGGAGAATTTCAGAATTGTTTTGTTCAACATTTTTTTGTTTTTGTTTTGGGAATAGAGACGATGATGATAAAAAGAAAATGAAGGGGTGAGCGCAAGAATAAATGAATCGCGGATTCGTAAAAGAAATGTGTCGAGATTTCGTCAAAGTTTGAAATATAAAGTTTCGTAGATCTTCACAGCTCGTTTGTGGGATCCACGGACTTTAAAAAAATATTGCGAGGCAAGAAGTGTTTTCTATCGACTCCTTCAAGCTCGATCGGGCACCTCTTATATAAAAATTTTTTTTTTTTTTTTTGATCACGCTTTTTCATCAACGAAAACCTCCTTTGCCCTTTGCGCATCATAATCTTACAGAACTTACCATATAAAACTGTGGTCCAAAGTGAGTTGACACAAGATAAAGCATTCTTCATCGATCCGATGTGTGATTTATTAATTCATAAAATTCTTTTTTTTTTTTTAATGACAAAAAAAAAAGATTCGGAAAGAAATATGAGATGCAAGAAGGAATTCGAAAAAAAAAAACGAGCCACAGAAATCAATGGAACAACAATACAACGTAGTAATACGTGATAAAGAAAAAGATGCGCAAAAGAGATTGTGTAATAAGAGGAGGGGGGGAAAACCGATCGGATTAAAGAAGCATCAAACACATATACAGTAATAATAAAACTGAGAGGAAAAGGATGGTCTTACTTTTACCAAGGATTTAAAATGTTTAAGGAAACACATTGCTTGCATAGCTGATGTGAGTGTGTATATTACTGATGATTGATTGAACCCCTGATTTTATTTTTAACTTAATTTAAATTCCAATGGAGATATCGAGTGGGTATGGATTAATGGATTTGAATAGTAAATGTAAATGAATAACCTTTTTAAAAAAAAAAAAAAAGGTATTTTAGCACAACTTATGCTATTGCGAATCATGATTGATGTTTTAGGATTGTTTACACCACAAACATTCGATACGATTGACTAAGACCAAAAAAGAAAAAATAAATGTGCATAACCAAGATTCTAGCTAGACTCTGGGCGGAAGGGATTATAGGCATCGTGTTGCTATCATTATGTCATCGATTTGATAAACAATAATTTCATGAATGATCTTTCTTTTTTTTTTTTTTTCCTTTAATGTGTGATTGGTCGATTAACCAGGCCATACGAGGGAAGCAGGTGGTCGACATAGCATTTTTAGAAATTCGATAATAAGGTCAGTCCATAAATGTCTTACTATGTACATTTGAATTATTAATGACACATGGTAAATTTAAACTCGAACATCAAAAGACATCATGGTTCTTAACTAATCGCGATCGAAGATTGGTCGAGGATTGAAATGCGCAAGTTAAAGAAACTCGGGAAAGAATTTCAAGGAGTCATACCTAATATCATCACGTGTATCACACTGTCAATTCTCCAGTTTCGTGTTGAGTCCATGAGATCACGCATCCATCACACCCATCGATTTGGTTAATTTTACCGATGATCTTTGAATGGATGGCCAGATTCTCGAAGGATTGGAATATATTGAAAGGAGATGACGCAACTTGTTTTCTGGTTTTACCTTTAGGTACCACGATGCAAGTAACTTAACTTTAAAACGAAACATGCTATATGTCAATGGACCAAGAATGTCGTGGAAAAATTGGTTCTAGTCTAATCAAGGATGTCGTACATACAGTATAAACAAATAAACATCGGTACACACTGAGTTGAAACGTAAACACCTTACACCCATAGCCCCAAATGTTTCCAATAAGCGTGCGCGCAGATGAAAATCAATTGAGGTATATTTTGTTTTGAACTTGAATCGGCGAAATTACGCATTTCCTATATTTCAAAGCGTTTCAGTATCACGAGGAAGATGCAAAGGGTGTTCTCGATTTGCCAAGGAAAAATCGTGATCTAATTTATTTTCCCAATATGAAATCATTTTCAACGACATTGGAACTGCACTTTCATTCGTATTTGACGAATGATCATGTGGTTCTCGCAATTACGTATATATATGGTCGATCGGAAATCGTATGATGTGTTTGTATTTTCCCTTTCTCAGAGTCTAATTAATAAATAATGATTTCCTCGAGTCCAAAAGACTCATAATAATTAATAATTGAATTTCACGCGTCGATATCGGGCAACCCATTTTTTTTTTTTTTCTTACACCAACCGTTTTCCAATTCTGCGCCAGCAATAAACCCGATGCGATCGATGAGAGGTCGGACGGACAGTTTAAGCACGTCCTAAAACTGCGAGGCGGAAAAAAGTATTATTTGCAAAAAGGTGACCCCGGTATTGTTGTATCGCGTTCGCGTTCAGAACAATACCGACGTAAGCGTTGGGCGTCAGGCGCCACCTCCAAAAAATACAGGCGGAAAATTTTTCTAGTGGGAACAGGACATTCTCGTATTATTATAAGTCGCATCGCAACATCCGGCGTATGTTTATAGTAACTGATCTTTTAAGGTTGAGAATTATTCTCGACAGCGTGCATCAGGTTCAGTGGTGAATATCATCTTAACAGGCAAGACAAGAAAGAACGTTAAAGATAATACTTTTTATCCACGGTAAAATGTTCCTCGGCACTCTATTTTATCACAAATCACATAAATTTCATTAAAAGTATATGAAAATTAATTCGGAAAAATCAATAAAAAATATCACATGCACACACACACACATAAATTTGTACTGTATTTCTATAATTAGTTGTCGAATCGAAATTGTGGACCACGAAAAAATTTCCATCAGATCAATGTCGCACAAAATAATGTAGATATTGAAAAAATTTTCCTGGCGATGATAGTTCGAGAAAAAAAAAAAAAAAGTTTTCTCATTAGTAGTCAGAATGGTATCCTTCAGTTGTGATCTGTGTGCCGACATATTAAAGAAACCAAAACTAGATCAACACAAAGAGCATTGTCGAAACAGTACCTTCACATGCCTTGACTGTAATACAACCTTCGAAGGGACTAAATATAGAAGTCATGTTAGTTGTATTAGTGAACAAGAGAAATATCAAAAGGGAATTTTCAAAGGAAAGAAGGTAATCCTCAATGGTAATATCATTTTATGGTTGGTTTTCGTAATTGCTCTGTTAAGTTTAAAATTGAACCATAGAAACAAGACAACCCCCCCGAAAAGTTGAACCAAACGCCGGCAACATCAAAACCAAAACAAAATGCCGGAACTAGCAATGAAGCAAGTCGAGAGCCGGCTCCTAAGAAAACCAAAGATGTGCTCGACAAGAAGAGTAAAGACGCGAATCATGAGAATGAACCGGACATGGATTATAAGAAAGAACAGGATGCCGTTCACCATAAGAAAGATCGAGCCGTGACTTCCAAAAAGAGTGGAGAGCAGGCTTCCGTGAATGACACAGAACAGCATGAAAAGAAGGATAGGAAAAAGAAAAAGTCTAAAAAAAAGGAAGCAGTAACCAAGAATGAGGAAAAGGAAAGTGTTGATGAAGATAAAAAAGAGTCCGAAGGTGATTTGGCTGCTGTTGAGAAATCCAAGAAAAAGTCTAAAAAAAAGGAAGCAGTAACCAAGAATGAGGAAAAGGAAAGTGTTGATGAAGATAAAATAGGGTCCGAAGGTGATTTGGCTGCTGTCGAGAAATCTAAGAAAAAGTCTGGAAAAGTAACCAAAGTCGTTGAAGTTTCGAAAAAGCGAAAAGCCGAGGAGCAACTTACCCCGGAAAAGAAACAGCCCGAAGCTCAGGCTGAAGACTCGAATGACAATGTTCGAAAGTCGAAGAAGAAAAAGTTGGCGCCACAAAACCCGACGCAATCACGACCAGAAGACGAAGACAAACTTGACGAACCCCCGGCTAAGGTAAAAAATCTTGATCAATCGGCTGATAAAAATAAGAAAAAGAAAAAGAAAACTGTCAAACTGGCTTCAACCGACGGAGGAGAAAATTCATCTAATTCTCGGGAAAAGACCGAATTGACTTCAACAAACGGAGAGGAAAATTCGTCTGATTCTCAGAAAGCGAAAATAACCGCTTTCGACTCTAGTTTGTCCCCTGTTAGTGCTGATAAAGATTTGAGACGTAAAAGAGAACAGCAAGATGCTGAATCTAGTTCCTCAAAAGGTGAAAAGAAACAGAAAACCGAGGCTATTGAAACTACATCGGTAAAACAAAATGATAACGTGAATGGTAAGAAGAAAAAGAAGCGTTCCGGCGCGGAAAAGAGTAATGAAAACACGAAAGATGACAGCTTTGGTTTCAAATTTTCCGCGATTGAAGCGTTAGAGAAAGCCTTTACGGAAGGGAAGGTAATGTGCCGAGAAAATTATTCTTTTGCCCATCCCTTTAAAAATGTTAATTATCTTATTCACCATTTATGAATTTCACCGTAGCATCAAGAAATAACGCTTCAACAATTGGAAAAAATGGTTGTTGATCAATACTCCGCTGACCCAAAGAACACATTGAATTCTAGCGAACTGGGTCAAAAATTCAGAGAGAGCATTACATTCGTGTTCAAAGATGGAAATGTAACATTAAAATAAAACAATTCAATATTTGTTATAAATTATAATATTCAAGTGTGATTCTTACCCTTGAAATTAAATTCAATAAAGTTGATTTTACCATTCAAATCGGTTTCCATAGAGGTTCACACCTGAAATTTCGACAAATGTTTGGGCAGGATATTTCGCATCCCTGTCAATTTTCAAATTACACAAATCGCCTTTGAATGTCTTTGGTTCATCAAGATTATTTCTATATGAATTCACAATTTTTATATATTTTTGATACGTACATTTAATAATCTTACAAATATTGAATTCTTTTAACATTCATAACTTGAAGTATAATTAAGTCCTTTTATACGAGCAATTTTTTGATCAATAATTATTTACAATAACTTTGATATAATCAATAGGTCAATTAATCTTAACACTTATTAATTTAATTAATTAGATTACAAATTTGTTATATACTTCTTAGTATTCTTTTTTTAATTAAAAATTTTTTTTTCTTTTTTTTTTTATATTTTTCAAAGTTCCATTGCTTTGTAATTCATAATATTTTCTAAATAACTTGACAATAAAGTTATCTATTTTTACTATAAATATTATTTAATTATGGTAATATCCAAAAAATAAGAAAATTCTATTTATAAATTAATTAATTAAATCTATATATTTATTTTTAATTGATATTTCTTGAAATAATATATATACAATATGAATAGATTATCTTAACCAATTATAATAGTTAAATCCTTTATGTTTTTTTAAAATTTTTTATATTCTTTATTATTATTATTTTTTTTTTAACCTGCAATCATGTCACAATGACATGTCTTTTATTGAGATATTAAAAGCTACCACAATGTTTATAGACTTTCACAAAACAATTAACTCGTCATTGTACATTATTAGTTAAAGGATTATATTACTTAAAACATATGAGAAGTTCACTAAGCTAGTTTGGACTAAACAAAACTAAGTCTAAACTAGGTACTCTAAGTCAGATTTTGAGAACAATATTATACTCTCCTAGTAACTTGATATTAATCTCTAAGTTAACCAAGGTTATTGCCAATAGTTTGTCATTATTAATTATCCCAAAAAATGATGAATTGCTAAAGTTGGCATTGGAGAAAAAGAAAAAGGAGAATACAATTCAAAGTTCTTCAAAAGGTTTTTGATCCATTTTACAGTTTTCTCTTGAAAGGGATTTACTTAATTGAGATATTCTCTAAGCTTCATAACATTTGAGGAACTTTACTATTCCTAAAAGAGACTTCAAGAAGAATGTTTAAGAAACTTATTCTTCTGCCAATATATGAATTTGCTTAATGCTACTAGAGCCAAAGCCATATTACAAAAGAGTTCACCTGACCAGAATAAAGAAATCTTTTCAAAAACTTTGTTTAATTGGGATAAAAATTTGGAGATCTTAGCTTTTGTTCAAGAAAGTCTTTTCACCATCTGAGAAACTTAATAAAAAATGGGAGTTGGATCTTCTTTTCCTACCTATCACTCATCTTTTAGTATTATAATTGTTTTTTGGTGGTTGAATATATATGATTAGAGGGAACACTTTTTCTAGAACTTTCTTTTCTACATCATCAATAATGTATCGAGATATGTGAGTGTAATCAATAAGAACTTATTTACATTCCCAAAAACTGATATATTTCATATCAGCCAATTATCTTTGGTGAGAATTTGTGCTATCCAAAATTCAGGGTCAAACTGAGGTAGGTAAAATTTTTCAGAAAATCATAAAAATGGGAGCTCTATATCAGGAAATTTTTTTGACAAAAATTTTAAAGATTTTTGGGCATAAAACTTCGGAGGCACTCCGTCATCGTTAAAAGTCTTCAGAGAGGAGATTTATATATAAAACTCTAGAGAATTTTGAATGTTTTAAATTGTAATAAAATAATTTCGCATTATTATTAAAATATTTATTTTTAAAAATTTATT
>CAJVPT010001496.1:0-21139 GCA_910592055.1 Acaulospora colombiana | reverse complement strand
ATATCATTGATGAAGTGAAAAAGAAAGAACATACTTTTCTTCTTATCTGTCTAGGAAAATAAATAAAAATAAGAATTAAGAGAATACAAAACAAGAACAATACCTTAAAAGTATTATACTTATCTCTTATCAGCAAGTTATTGAAAGACCAGGAAGATCTCAATACCAACTTGCAATCATTAAATTAAGAATAGCTAAAAAATGTATCAGAACCATAAACAATGATTCAATCTCTAAGATAGTAGTACTCTAGGAAAAATATTATGGAATTTATTAAGTCTGCCAGGATGTACACCAGAAGTATCAAGATTCTCCTTTTTAGAGTGGTGTCATTGCAATAGTAAAGAAGGATAGACTGATAGATGATAAGTCTTAAACTTTTCCTCTTTTTCACTTTTTCTATATCCTAAAGTCTTTACGAAATTCTTAACTTGTTATTATTTAGAAGAATATCTATAGAAGATTTTATATTAGATAGAGTATAAAAGAAATAAGATCAGAACTGATAGACAATAGTCAAATATAATTAAACTATTTTCTTCAATCCTTCTGTATCTTTTTTGTAATACAAAATTTTCATTTCTGTTTAAGTTTGTATAGTCTTGCTCTCTTATTTATAAGAATATTTAATCTAAAAAGTTTGATAGAATATTGAATACAACTTTGTCAAATAGACTTAAATTTTGATAAACTATTTGAAAAGTAGTATATAATCAAAAACACAATCTTTTTCTATTTTTTATTTTTATATATTTGAAATTTATTTTAGCATTAGTGGAGCTATATACTAATCCTCTAATCTTTAAAAAGATGGTTTAGTCACAAGGTAAAATAATCCTTAAAGAAGATCTTTTATTGTTTTTACTTTATTAAATAAGAAAATTCAAATGTATAGTTTTTGAGTTAGTTCAATTCCTATTATTTCTATAAGTTTCAATAAAATATGACAAAACTAGCATTTAAAATAATAATAATAATAATAATAATAATAATAATAATAATAATAATAATAATTTTTTTTTTAAAAATGTCCTAACTGACAGGTATAGATCTTTATTGAGTAGTAGTAGACTTTTTTGATTATATGAGCTATTCACCTAACCTATTAACTATACTAAATCTAACTCTATATATTTGACCCAGCCAATTTTACCAATTTTAATATCATTTTATCAGTTATCTTGCTCTACCCAGGTATTTAGTATTCCAAGGATCCACTAGAAGACTTTTATTAAAATTAAATGGAAAGCTTTATAGTGTGTATTCCTTAGAGAGTAATGATATTCATATTACTGTAGATACTATGATAGATTCTTTACCATGTTAAGTCCTGAGGAGGCTGGTTGTATTCTATTTGTACAAGGCCAATATTATGTGTAATATCCTAACAATTTAATGGTGTGTCCTTGTATTGATCGACATATAGTTTTCTATTATGTTATTTTTAACCACTCTTTAAATATGACCTTTCAGGTATATTCTTTGATCTAGCAAAACCTTATAGCTTCTTCCAAACATGTCCACTTCTATGGTTCCCATTATAACACTATTACATAATCACCAGTTGGAGTGCAGCTGTCTCCCATATATTGTGCTAGTCTATACTAGATATCTTTTTGATTGGTATTAATGACCTAAGTCTTCTATCTCTCCTATAAGATATAGATTTTCCACATATTCATTGGTAATCTTGAATCAATCAGAATCCTTCCTGGCTTACTTGATATCTTTCTTATATTCTGAGCAGTAAGGATTTTTATTTTACTGATACTAAAACTAACTAGGACGTGTATGGCCTGATTTGTTATACCATGGTCAGACAATAAGTTTTTTATAGGTTGATTGTGTATAAATATACATGTAACTGAATAGTATATAACTTGTACAATGTAATTTATATTGCGGAAAACTATTCTTGAATGGGATTGAACTGATATCTCATAAATTGTGACTTGAGAGTACACCCACAGCACTATTGATCTACAGGTCTAAATTGTAAATTTTTTAAAAAAATAAAAATAAAAATAATTTTTAAAGTTATTTTTAAGTTATTATAAGAAAAATAATAAAATTTTATTATTTTAAAAGTATAAGATTTCTTGTAAATATTTTTTAAATATATTATTAAAGAATTATAAAAATTTTTTTATTGTTAAATAGAATCTTAAAATATATTAATAATAAAATTTATATATATATACTATATAATCAAATAGATATTTAAAAAAAATATAATAATAAAAAATAAAAAACTTTTTCCACTAATTTTTTGATTACATACAAAAAAGATACTCACAAGAAGTTTTATACTTTCTTATTAATAAAGTCTTTATACTTTCATTAAAACAACTTGAAGCTTGTTTTCACATATCTCTCTTACTTTTTTTTATATATTTATAAACTCCTTTGAATAAAAACTTGAACCTTTAGTAGCCTAAAAAGATTCAAGTATAACTTCCTCTATTAAGGGCAAGAAGATTCTAGTAAGTAAAAGAACTGACAAGTGAAGTGTTACCTTACAGAGCTAGAATGACAAGAAATAGAGGTTTTATTGACAGGAAAAGGTTTATTATTTATCTTCTTAATATATTATCTTGTATCCTCTTAAAGTGTCTACTGTTTTTTACAGTTTTTTTAGAAGATTTTGCTTATTTCAATTTGGTTCTGAATTTTTGATAATACAATGTTACCTGACATCTGATTGGTTGACACAAAACACATTAATAATTGAATATAAACAAGCCCTTACTGGTTACTTCATGTGTTCTGATAATGTCATTGATAATTGAAAGAGTTGATTGGTGCCCCATGTTTACCCACTTTTTTAATTGAATTAACCTATAGATCAAGTTTTATAAGGTCAATAAGATATGAGTAACAAGTCCCTAGATAATGAAAAAACTGCTTTGTTCAAGCTAAGGTCTTTCTCTCCTATCATCCCAGTTAGGCAAAGTTCAAGATCAAGATCTCTTTTTTATTTTGGTTAGGCAATAAGATCAAATAGTCTCTAGTTTATGCTAAGCTCCAACCCTTTGATTATAGTTGAGAATACATTTTTTCAAAAATTATTGAAGAATATCACAATTGATGAGGATTCCCATCACTCTTGAAACCTTTCCATCATTATAAGACAAAAGGATTATTGAGGAATCTGACCTTTTGAATAATGTAAGATATATATTAATAAATTTTCTTTAATTAGATATAGCTGCTAGAAGATATTATACTGAAACAACAAGATCCAATTTTTACTAGGACATATAAGAACCTGGGACTCATTATAAGTCACCTTTTTATCACAGGTAATAATGGATTCCTAAAGTATTTAGCATATAAAATTTCACAGATCACTTATGTCTCTTTTTGAAGGACAAAATTCATAGCTCTTTATTTTAATAGGGACAAAAGTCAAGAAATATTATAAATCAATAATTTGAATAATAGAAAACAATTATAAATAGTTTTTTTATAATTATTAATTTAAAAATTTTAATATTTTCTGTAAGTGACCTTTGACTTTTGTCCTTACTTCCCCTTTAGGAATTTATTTTTAACTACAGGTAAATAAAAAATCACTACTCAAAGAAGGTTGGGATCAAGTATATCTTGGAAGTAAAGGTTCCCACTAGATAATAAGTCTTCTCAAACAGTATATAAAAAGGAAATCAAGATCAAAAATAAATAAGTTTCTTAGATGGTTAAGAAAATAAAGAGTATCTCAATCAAACATTTTTTATTGAGAAGAGGTCTTGAGAAGCAAGTCTTTGGAAAAAGCTGAAAATATTTTTTTCAATTTTTGCATTTTTATTTTCTTGTTATCTATTTAAACATTTTTAGATATCATGCTTTTTCTTTTTCAACTTATATTTTTATAGTTTTCTATATTTCAGTGGCTTGGATCGATATACAGCAGTGATAACCTGTTAATAATAATGTAGTAGACTAGAAGAGTTTTTACCCAAAAATATTGTGAAGCAAAATATTGTTTTCAAGACTGAACTTAAAGATTTTTATACTTATTATAAGTTAGTTAGATTAGAATAATAGTTTGGCTATAGTATGTATTATGTTGCTTGAATGAAAATGTACTTATATTTTCAATTGATTAATAAATTGACAATCTAGCTTAACTATGGATACTCAAAAAATAATAATAATAATAATAAATTACATTAAAAAAATACAATTATAAAATTTTAAATTTATATAATATTATTTATAAATTTATATTAAAAATAAAATTAAAATTTTATAGTCAATTATATTAAAAATTATATAAAAACTCTTTAGAAAATTAAGAAAAGGTTTTTTAAAAAAAAAATTAAAATAAATGATACAAAGAAATACAGTAATAAAATAAAAAAGAAAAATTAATATTACTAAAAATAAAAAAAAATTTTTTTTCGAATTTTTAAAATATAAAAAAAAAAAAAAAGAAAAGAGTTAAACAGATAATAAAGAAATAGAAAACAATCTTTAATACAATTTTTAAAAAAGTATATCAATTTTTAATCCATATATAGAACTTTGGAAGTGATAGTAATGAACGATAAACAATAATTTTTAAGGTTTAAAAATAATTTTAGCTAAAAAGAATGATGGAAAACAATATAAATACTATAAAGATTTATAATTATTATGGGTTAAAATAAATATATTTACTGTATATATACAGTATATAAATAAAAATAATTAATTAAACAACTTATCAGTGTATGTTTTGTCTATTTTCATCAACCATGACATTCTCCCTATTTTAAACAATGCGATATACAATAATTTAGGTATTGTGGATATAGTAATAGAAAATGTGCTCGATTAAATCGAGTGATTTAAAGAGCAAGCCATTGATTGAATTTTAATTCACAACATTTCTTGGCTTTACATCGCACATGAATTTTCCAATAAATTGAACCATTAAGACTGATTGGAGACATTTTCGTTTTTACACTAATTCCTGTTCACCAAAAGAGGTGTGAATGTATATTATCAAACAATAAATATGGAAAGACGATTCCATATAGACAACATTATTCACACAAATATGTTTCCGGGTTTTTTATTAATTTAGAATGCGTGTGACAAAGTTATACGGTAAGGGACAAAAAGAAAAGGGTGCGATTTTGTATTTAAGAGATAGATGTAAACCATTTGCCCACAATTTTTCTTTCGGAAAATTGAAAATATAATCTTGAATCCAATCCAACATCTAATAAAAAGAACTTTAAATTGTTCCAGAATGACTTCAATGGAAACGAGTGTACAAAGCGGATTAATTCCTTCGGTAACTAATGAACATGAAGAAACAAGTGTAACCGCTCAACAGGAGGCCATAATCAAAGAAACCATTTCCAAAGAAGAAACCGTTGTTGAAAAACATATTACCACTATTTATGCCGAAAAGACGAAAAAGAGATGTAATATCAGTTACAGTTATTCTTGTGATTTCGTTTTTTTTTATATCTTCCAAGTAACAATCTTATTAAAGCTCCAAATGACAGAGTTTTACCTACCACCGGTAATCATTTATCGTTTTATTGAGTATCATAATTTCATTACTGAACAAAACTCAATTTTTTATGATAAAGATTCCCAACAGCAATTTCTCTCGCTTCCAGATGAAGGTATAGAAATCTATCTGAACTTTTAGAAGTCTTATTATCGTTTCACTAATTTACTTTCCGCACGCCGGGTTTTAATAGCTCCTATCGCTTCTGAGAACAAAACTCAGTAATCTCGCTTATTATATAGATTTTGGGTTAACTATGTACACTCACCTATCAAAAGTATTTGACCACATGTTGATACATTGTGATTTTTAAAATTTAAAGTTGATTTTGTTTTTATTATTATTAAAGAATTTCTAAATAACTTTTAATAAAATTTATACTAATGTGTTCACAAAAGTATGAATTTTTTATTAATAATGTTTTGTTGAATTTTTATTACTATCTATTACAGCCTGAATTCCTCTTGACATACTTTCTACTAAATTTTTTAAATTTTTTAATTCGATTTGATTCCATTCTTCTTTTAAAATAATCATTAATTCTGCAAGATTTTTTGGATGTGAATCATATTTATGTTACTTTTTTTTCTAAAATATCCCATAAATACTCAATTGGATTAAGATCTAGTGATTATGTAGGTCAAGAAATATTTGTTATTGAATTATTTTTTAACCATTGTTAACTATTTTTACTCAATGAACTGGAACATTATCATCTTGAAAAATATATTCTAAATTATTATCTAATTTATCAATAAAAGATAAAAGATTATTTTCTAAGACTTCAATATATATAGATTCTATAATTTTATCAAAAACTTGAATCAAAGATTTATTCTTATTTTTTGTAAAATATTTCCATACTATTATGCCTGGATTTCTTGATTTTACTATTGAAATTAAACAATTTATATTATATTTTTCATGTGACATCATCAAATTAAATAATGTGAATTATTTTTGAAGCAATAAAAAACAAAATTCATTATTTCAGATTATTGTATTCCATTTTAGATCTCGATTTTTTCTAATATAATACTATTTTAATCTTTTTTTGCAATTTTCTTCAGATACCAAAGATTTTTTTTTTTTAATTTGATTATAAAATCTTTTATCATATAAAATATGTTAAATGATATAAAAGTTTACTGAAATTATTAATAATTGATTAAATTTTTTTTTATTTATTCAAAAATTATTGTCAATCTTTTTTTAAAGTTTTTATAAGATGTCTAATATCTCTTTCTATTAATTTAAATAGTCTACTAGACCTATAAATTATACTAGTTTATTGATTTGTCTTATAACTTTCAATAATATTATAAATAGTTTTTTTTGGATTATTAAAAATATCTTTAATATTGCACTTATTGTGACTATCTTTCTATAGGTTAATAATTTCGCTATACTTAAAATCAATAAATTTATGAGTTTTGAATATTAATTTTTTTTTTATTTTTGAATAAAGAAAATTTATGACTATATAGAAAAAAATTTTTGATGCATTTTTATTCATTATATTTAAAGTTATTCATAGATAGAGTTTGATTTTTAAATTAGTAATCTTTATATAATTGAATACTTTTGTTAAATGAATATATTCTTTCTTTTATCTAAGTTATGAATTTATATATTTATATTTATTTTTTTTTAATATATTGTTCTTAAAATTGTTAAAACTTTATAACTAATAAATTTAATTAATAATAATATAAAGAAGAATAAATAACTTTGAAATAAATAATTATTATATATCACTGTATATAATATTTCCCTTGTAAAAATTTATCAATTTATATATAAACATTATAATAGTATATATCTTCTTGCCAATTAATATATATTAATAAAAAAATTTTTTTTGCAATTTTATTATTTATTTTTATTCTATTTTTTTTTTTTTAATCCACTATCAGATTAGTTATGTATTTTTTATTAAACATAATATAGACTATACTATTTACAGTGTCACTAAAGCTAGAACACCAACTAACTCACTTATTTTAGTTTGTTGTTAAACTCTAAGTGCAATTTTGAAAGTGATTTGTTACTCTATTTATAGTTTGGGTGTATACCCTTTTACTATAAACATCATTGCCTACAGTTATTACTGCAAATTACTAACTAAAGTTTCAACTAAGCCTAAAATCCAACCATTTCATCCCACTTTTAACTTCCATTAATATTATCCTTGTTAAACCTTTTCTTGGACATTTTTCTTTTATTTTCTTTCTTTTTTCTCTTGGCTTTCTTGCTTTTCTTGTTGAATAAGACTTTATGTACCTTCTTATTTTATCTTTCGGGAAAATTTCTTGAGCTTTTTTCCATTCTATTACTTGTTTATATCATTTGTTCCACATATCTTTCCTAAAGTAATTCAAAATCTTCTTTTGGTACCATAATATCCATTTTCTGACAACTGTTCCTATTTTTTTTTCTCCATATTTGAGTTTCTCTACTTCTTTTAATAGATCTCTTTTGATTAGCTCTAAGGAAAAACTGATTGAGTCTTGGCTATTTTTGAATACTCTTCTTATTAATTTTGTTATTTATGCTTTTATTTCTCTCATTTCTTTTTTATCTACTATTGGATTACTACTGTATTCTTTTTGAGCTTGGTCTTTTTGCTTCTGACTCTCTTTCTTAAATTCTTGATATATTATCTCTATATCTCTTGATCAGGCTTCCTTTATTGTATTTTTATAACTTGGGCATTTCAAAAAATGTTCTATTGTTTTCTCCTGTTCTTCACATACTAGACAGTCTTCTTTGTGATATAGGTCTGGTCTCTTGATTACTAGTTTGGTTATTTCCGGTAGTTCATTGTTAATTAATTTTATCAAAAAACTTTTTTGCTATGAGCTTTTAAAGGTGTCTCATATATGTTCCTTTTTTAGTCTTTTCCATATCTAATGATGGGTTTCTAAAATATTTAGCATATAAAATTTTACAGATTACTTATGTCTTTTTTTGAGAGACAAAATTTATAGCTCTTCACTTTAATAGGAACAAAAGTTAGAAAATATTATAAATCAATAATTTGAATAATAGAAAACAATTGTGAATAGTTTTTTTATAGTTATTAATTTAATATTTTTAATGTTTTCTAGTAAAAGATATTTGACTTTTGTCCTTGTCTTCCCCTTTATGAACCTATCTTTACCTATACCATATCACATAAATAGTTCTATTGATATTATATTTGAAGATTCTATTTATATTTAGTTTAGTTTTGTTGTAATCAATAGTATATTGTTGTTTTATTATTTACTTTTTTTATGAATTGTTTTATAGGACTATTCAGTATTATATTCTCTATATCCTTTATTAACTTTTTATAGTTAATATATCTTTGTATACATTTGATTTATAGGATAAAGTAAACTATGTACTATTTATTATAATAAGTAATTAGACTATTTATATATAGTATATTAGATTAACCTATTTAGTTACCTAGTTTTCCTTCTGGGAAGGACATATAATACTTTCTTAATTTTTTCTAGAACAATTTTATAGAGTAATCTAGTTATCAGACTATTGCGTGTACTCTAATCTGTTTCTAGTTTTGGAATTTTAGTATGATTTGCAGATTTTTTCTCCCACTAAGGTCTTCTGATAATATGTCACAGGCACATTTAATCATGCTTTTATGCATCCTACTAGTGCAATTTTTACTTTCTTCAGGACTTCAATCTTCTTGACTTGATAACTTTTTTATCAATTGATAGGATCATTGAAGTACTTTCATCAATCCAGTTTCTGTCCTTGTTAATCACGAGATTAGTCCAATTCTTCTCTATCTTATTATAGTAATAATAAAATACTGATTATCCATAACACCTATAAACTGACCTGATCTGGTAGAGATCAGCTATAGATGACACTATGTTATAACAGATCCTTCTATTTCAGATATCAGTAAGATAGCCAGGATTGCGCTCAATATCAATTAGTAACTTGTTATCCAATAGAATCATTTTTATTATGTGTGATATTTTCACTTAATCCTCAGGTGATATTAAACTCTGGACCTTGCGATTGTGACCTAGGAGCACTATCACTGTGCTCTAGATCCACAGGTCTTTATTATTTATTTATTTATTTATTTATTTTTTATAAACCCTAGGTTAGATTAAGTACGTGTGCTTTATTAAACATTTGTATACTATAATTTTAAATAATTCGCTAAAGCTAAGACTTTACCTAACTTACTCATCGCTGTTTTGTCTTAATATATCAAAACTCTAAGTGCAACTTTGGGAGTGATTTATCGCTCTGTTAATGGTTCAGGTGAATACTCTTCCAACCTTTAACTTTACTGCCCACAGATCACCACTGCAAATCACTATTCGTTGTTCTGACCAAGCTTAAAACCCAACCACTTCATTTTATAAGTAATACCTTTGAGTAGAATTTCTTTAAGGTTTTTATTTTCTTGAGTTCTTTTCTCTGGTAGAGGATCTTTACTTTTGAGAACTGATAGTTTAAGTTGTGTATGCCTGAGGGTCGGTTGATTTTTTCTACTTTGCAAATCCCCTGTAAATATTTCTATTCAATTATCTTCTCACATCTTTTGTTTCAAATCTTTTTTCTTATTTGATTGCATACTCTTCTTTGCATCTTTAATATTCATTTTCTTACCTTATTACCAATTCTTTTTCCATAGCATTTCAGATCTACCATTTTTAGGATTAAATCTCTCCTTACTAGTCCTGTACAAAAGCTTAGAGTGTCCTGACTGGTTTTTGAGGTCTGTTCTACCAGTTTATAGATCCATTTATTTATTTCAGCCATTCTTCTTCGTTATGGATAATCAATCTTGCATGTTTTTCTTTTGCTTCTTTTTTTCTCTTTTGTAGAGCCCTCTGAAGTCTCTAAGAATCCCATTTTGTCCTTTATTCCATGCTTCCTGTAATTGTTTTTTATATTCTGGACATTCTAATAAATGTTTGAAAGTTTCACTTTGCTGGCTGCATGCAATACACTTCACTTGTTTGTAAAGGTCAGGCCTTCTAGTTGCCAGCTTGTTCAGAATTGGTAGCTCATCATTCATTAGCTTTATGAGAAAGCTTTTTTGCTATAAAAGTATCCCAGGTGTGTTCTTCTTTAATTCTTTCCCATACAAGGTCTCAAGTATGATTTTATTGTTCTATAATTTGGTGACTCTATCTTTTTTCAGTTCTGTTTTATTGTGTCCACTGGAAGGCAGTTGTTTTATTGTTTACTTTTTTGACAACCTGTCTTATTGAATCATCTAGCATCTTTTTTTGACATCTAATTTCTGTGATGATCTTGTATAAGGTCAGCTCTTTCCATTTTATTACTGAGAGTTTCAGAGCTTCTTTGATTAGAACATCTGCTTCTTTGTTATAAGGATTATTAGAATATGCCTTAACCTTGATGAGTTATAGATTTATGGTCTTTTTTTTTACCAATTTTAATATTCGTGCCCATAGGGACCAGTTTTTTTCCTTTAATCATTTTTTGTGAGTTTGCTTTGAATCTTTTCTTTCTATTGTTTCTACTTGGAGATACAGGCCTGGCTATTTGTATGGATTTTCACGTTGCTATCCACTGGAATCACCAGAAGTATTGTAACAATTGCTACAAGTTTAGTACATGTTAAGAAGGGCCAACTGTCTACTCCTGTTTGAAATCTACTTTCTCTACCCATATCTCCTATCTGGATCCATGCTGTTTCCATTTTCATTTCTTTCTTTCCATAATTAATAAGTGATCCATCAGAGTAGAACATTAGTTTTTTAACATTGGATTCCAGGTTATATTGAAGTATTTCTATTAGGTGTCCTGATATACTCCTTCTATAACATTGTCTCTAATAATGATCTTTTCCTATTTTTCGATATCTACTCAATTTACTATATTGATTGGAGCTAAGGTTTGAGTGTTTGGATCCATGTTAGTAATCTTTTTTATTGTCCCTTCTAGTGATGTCCTGAAGTAGGAGATTGTTAATTCTTGAGCTTTTCTGGTTGACTTTCTTGTATTGAGATATAAAACTTCATATATATATTTCATATCTTTCTCTAATATACATCCCCCTTCTTGTTTTATACTCTCTGGGCATCCTGGGCACCTTATTAATATTGTCATTTGAGTATTATTATTATTACAGTAATTGAAGTGTTTGACGTTGACTTTATATCTTACTTTTATCTGTTATAGTTTTCCCCAGATTATGTGATACTCAGCTTTTTTTGTAATTATTCATAGTTTTTGTTGTTTGTCATGGTCTGGATTAATTGCAACATATTCTGATTCCCACTTTATCCAATTTCTTTTCCACATACTCATAAGTTGACCTATCCTATTACTTGGAAAAGTTTTGATTAAAGCTTGGAACCATTCAGAAATTGTATCTTTACTAGTGTTTTGAAGTAGTTGAAGCATTCACCAATTCATAATTTCTTTAATAGTTTGAACAATTAGCTGGTCTACATACAGCAATTTATTGTTTCTTAGTGATAGTATGGCTTTTCTATATTTTTCTAATATAAAATGTTTCTTAATTAAATTATTTCCCTTGCTCCATTTGAAGATTTCTTGCTATTTCCAACTGTGAAAGGTTATTCTTATGTTTTTAGCCAACTTCATTACTTGGAGTATGAAGTTTTCTTTATCTGATAGATGATTCAAAGAGTTGTATGTTAATAAGTTAAACGGTTTTCAATTCTTTATCGTGCTTGTTTAAGTCAGATAATTGTTATGATTCCTATAGGACCAGGATCATTTAGTCTATTACACAATCTTGTTATTTGATTTTCTCACTGGAGCATCCAAATGCTTTTTAGATTGTGAATCTTTGGGTGATGTATTATACTATTAGGTATAGATCTACATAGTGTACTCTTGTTTTTGAAAAGTTTTCTATATGCTGCCATTAGAGTGTTACATATTTTTTAGGATAGTATACTATGTTGCATCCTGAATTCTATCCTTGGAATTAATACTTTATTTAGAATATACAGGGTTTTTTATCATTAATTTCTTGTTTTTAAGAGCTCTGATTACTATATTGATCACTTTTAGTACTCTTTCTTTGAGTTTAACTACAATTTTTTGATTGTCATTCCAGATTCCTAGAAATCTTATATGTTCTACCCTTCTAAGCTCCTTTACCACTTCTTTTTCTATACCAACCTGAACTTCTTTTGGATAGTAATTAGAATTGTTAATAGTAATTAGAACTGATTTATTACTATTGATTTGAAAATCGTTGGCTTTGTAGAAGACTCTCACAGTTTTAAGGATTTCTTCCATATCCTTTTTGGATCTTGCTATCCATGTCATATCATTTATAAAGGCTATGGCCACGTGTCTTAATTCTAGCCTTCTTGTGGTTTGTCCTTTGAGATCTGGATTCCAGGTGACTAATATTTTGTGTCCCCTTTCTTTGTCATTCTGAATCTTGCAGAGTAAAGGATTATAGGATATTCACCATAGCAGTAGTGAGATGGTTTCCCCTTGATTAATGCCATTTCCTGCTTTTATGGGTTCTGTGAGATCATTTTCAAAAATGACTTGAAATTCTTTGTCTTGAAATAGGCTCAGTATGATCTTGATAAAACCATTTAGTATTCTGATCCTTTCTATTGCTTTGACTAGCATATCTAGACTAATTGTGTCATAGGCTTTAGCAGTATCTTGGAAAAGTATCCACAGTTCCTTTTTATTTTCTCTTGCATCTTCACAGATGTGGTTGAGGATTTGAATTGGTTCTAATATACTTTCTCTAGTGAGACCCACGAAGTTGGAATCTTTGAGAATATTATTGATTTTACAGATATTTCCTATTTTATTAGTAAGGATTTTTGTGAAACACTTTTTTGTGACTTCTAACAGAACTATTGATCTTATGTTTATTAGCTCACACTTCCATGGTTTTGATTTGGCTATGAGATATATATGGCTCTATTTCTAACAAGTAGAGGTTACCTCCCATCTCAAGAAGTTATTTAACATTCTTCTCAGAATTTCTTTTCTCTCCTGATTCAGTTTCTTAAGTATTTCATAGCTAATTTGTGACCATTCTGATGCCTTGTTGTTTGGAAGTGTTTGAAGTATTTCACCTAATTCCACTTGTGAAATTGGCTCAAGGAGATCTTTATACTATAGTTCCTTGATATAATCCTTGGGTCTATACTCCTCTTTTCAGTCTTTTGTAAGGCTATTGAAGTTGACATCTCTTTTTTTAAATACTTCTAGATGGTATCATCTTAGTTCTTTCTCTATTTCATCTGTTTTGATTGTTATATATTCTGTATCATTCTGTGTGACCTTAACTTTGTCCTGCACTATTTTGCTTCTTGTTCTATTTGTTAGGGAGCTTACTATTTTTTTCTGATTGAATTTTAGATCATTATATCATTGTTTTAAAGCAACCTTGATTGTGTCTTTTGTTTTCTTGGCTTCAATCTTTTGACTAATAAATTTCAATTCCTTTATTGCATCCTGGATATCTTTTTTCAATAATGACCAGAGCATGTTGGAGATACTATGTTGAATACAATGGTTTTTGATCTAATGATTTGGACTATATGTTGCATTGTGTTTCTCTATTGCCAAGCTGAGGGTCTGCAGTTTGGCTATTTCTCTTGATGCTTCAGCTTTTTTGGAAGAACTCTTTTAGCCATAAGGCTTTTCTGTATGTAATGAACTCTAAATTATGTCTATATTTAGGTTTTTCTTTATATATAATTGGTTTCTTGGTGGCAAGCTTGTTGAAGGCTATTTTGCAGATTTGTTTTTGAAGGTTTTCTCGATCTTGTTTGCTTGGTTTTTTCTTTCATTTTTATTGGGTTTTTCTTTAAGTAGGGATTCCAATGTTATTATAAACTTATGATCTAAGTTTTCACAAAAGGTTTACTATTGTTCTGAAGATGTTCTCTTAATATCTATTTTTCTTAATTGATGTTTAGGAGACTTTATGGTGTTACTTTGTATAAAAAGATTATTTTCATGTAAAGTTATAAAAATCATGGTATGGTCACTTTCTATGACTTCTTTTATCTCTTTATTATCAAATTGTAATATTGGATATCTTGATAAGCTTTGTGATATCCAAATATAGTCAATTCTATTACTGTTTGTTATGTCCTATTTTATGGAAGTCTTGTTTTTTCTTTCCCATATGGCTTGTGTATCTATAAACCCCCACTCATCAAGAAAATCAAACAGTAGGATTTCAGGATGCCAAGAGGATTTGAATTTTGCTTTGAAAGATGAGGTTCTATCTTCCAATAGGTTGTAAATAGCATTAAAGTCTCCTATTATAATTGTGTGAAAGCCTTTTCTATGTTTTGTTTTACTAAGGCTGATTATTTTCTCCTGCACTTTTTTGTACCTTTGCTTATCTGATGGAATATAGACCTATATAATACAGATCTTTTACTTTTTCATCAGCAAGTTAGCAGCTATAATATATCCATCTTCTTCTTTGATTGATGTTATCTTTTTCTCTAGGTCTTTTCTGATAAGGAGGCTAACTCCTGCTCCAAAGGGTGTGTCAGAATTGGCACTATGGAAGTGTTTGTAGGCTCTTTGTTTGTTAAAAACCCATTTGACATTAGCTTGAGTAAGTTTTGTTTCACATAAATCCATTATATCAATCCCTTGTTTTGTAATTTCTTCAATTAAACTTCTTTGATTTGTCTTATCTGTGATACCTTTGACATTGTGTGTTCCGATCCTAATTACTTTTTTTTGTATGTTTCCCATTTCTTCCTATTCCTTTTCTATTATTATGTTTTTTCTTTTTTTTGTTAAGGAAAATATTATGTTCCTTTTGTAAGAATATTGTTAGATCTAATTATCATGTTGTTCTAATAAAACCTCTTTTTTTTGTATTTGTTCTTTGCCCTTGTTGTTAGTTGCTGTTGAGGATGAAGTGGACATGTTCACCTCTTTTCTCTTTGAGTTATCTGTTATACCATATTAGAAGTGATTGACCCCTCTTCTACCTCTATTTATCTTGTTTGGGATTGTTTGTTTTTTGAGTCTATTTATTCTACCACTCAGTTTTTCAAGGTTAGCCAATATGAGCTGCAGAGAGTCTTGGTTACCTTCTGTCTCTGATCTGGTATCCTCACTGCTGATATTCTGCCAGTGAGTCCTTCATTTTCTTATTGGCTCTCTATTACACCTGTAGCATGATATTTAGTTGTTCTATAATTCTCCTACCTTACTCTATTATTATTTCTTTGTTTTGTTTGTCTTTGATTTTTAGAGCATATAGATTTTATGGTATAAGAATGATGATAAAAGGAGAAAGAAGAGGATCTTGTGGACTCATAGTCTAATAGTGAATCTGAAGTTGAGTCATTATCTCTGTTGATTTTTTGAGATCTTTGATAATATGATTTTCTTTTTTCACTTATAGAGCTAGTATTTTTTCTATTGCTGAGATTCTTCACACTTCAGGACAGTCTTAAACCTTGTAAAAAAATATGTTGTTTGCATACCTTGTTCCTATTCTCTCTTGTTACAAAACAGATAACTATAAAGTCCTGTTTCTTTAATATATAAGGATTTTTGGAAGTATAGTATGTTTTTGCCTGAGTATCATATAGAGCTTTTGCTATCAAGCTAATATATGTTTTGTTTGTATCCAATAGTCTAGCTAAGTTGATATTTCTCTCAATTAGGATGGCATTTATCTCTTCATCAGTCAATTCTGATTTAGTAAAGATGACTCTGGACATTTCAATACCTATAGATCTCGTCTATGCTTCTGCGAGATTCCATTTAATATATTTGTGAAGCTTGAAATAGACCTTGACCCTAGTCTTTATCTTGACCTTATAGATATAGATGTTTTGAACTGTTCCATATCTCTTGAGATGTTTGTCCATATAACTTCTGGAAACCTTCTGATCTAGATCTATTAGATTGATCAGATCTATTTTCCCTTTTGAATTTCTGAAAGATTTTTTTATTTTTCTTTCTTTTGGTTGTGTGGGTAGAAGATGAAATGTGAGGAGTTATTTGTTGAATAGTAAAATTATCCTCTTTGCAATTTATCTCTTCTATGCATTTTAGGACATTCTTTTTTTCTTATATCCAAAAGATCAACCATTCATTTTCATTGATAAATTCTTTCTTTAAAAGATATCTTTCTCTCTGTGATGGTTTCAAGGTATTATTTATATAGGCCTTGGCTTCTTCTTCTGTTTCTCCTGAAATATTGGCTGTTATGGCATCAAGTCTATATATTCCTTCTCTTCCTATAAAATATGGGTTTATCGATAGAGTGAAGTTCCTGTTTATTGTGTTATATAAGTTATAATCACTGATATTATTGCCTTTTATTTTCTCTTGGCCTTTGTATTTTGATCTATTTCAGTCTTTTCTTGTTTATAATCACTAGTTATTGTGATTTCATTATCTATCATTAACTTAGTATCTATATGTACTGTGATCTCCATTGGTTGACTTTTCAACTCCTATTGATTACTTGCATTCTTGATAATTTCTATGAATTTGTCTTCTATATAGGACTGTAGAAAATCTTCTTCTTTTCTCTTTCCTTGTTACCAAAGGTATAAAATATATTGAGTAAGGACCTGTTCCTTATAGAATGTTGCTTTGTCTATTTCTAGGATATTAGCAATAATACTATTAGGATAGTAAAAGTCTCTGGTACGGGAGTTGTTTCTTTTTTAGATTTTCTTCTTTTTGCCTTACCAACTATTGGGATACCAATAGTTCTGAGATTTCATCGTACTTTCTTGAAAGCTTATTTACTATATGAAGAATATGTTGTGCCCTATTCATGTTGGTTGTATCACATGATTATTGAATGAATTATGCTTCACAGATTAACTCTGTTTATTTGTTTACTTATTTAGATAGTATTATTGGAATTTTCTAATCTATCTGTTATGCTAGTCAATCAATTATGGGGTAAACATGAGTTGCAGGTTGTTTATCTATTTATTTGTTGATTTTAATAACACGTGTGTTAGATCTATTAAGGAGTAAACCAGATATAAGAAACGTGTTTTGTGATTAGTTAGAACATGTGTTGAGCTTGTTTATCTATTTAAAGACACATTACATAATTTGTTGTTATATCTCTATTGTTTAAAGAGACATGTTCATATTTGTATTATGTGCTAGTTGTTTATATGTTGCTGATGTGTTGTTACTGATAATCTTTAGTTATTGCTTTTGAGTTCCTGATGTCCTTTTGGGTCTTGAAAATTTTGAGTTTTGACTGGTTTATTAATTGGGATTACTATATTACCAGATTCTTTCTAATATCTAGAAAAGTGTAAATATGCACTGGCCTGATTAGAAGCTAGGGGAGTTGATGTTGGGTCTCTTGACCTTGCTGTGATTCAGATTTACTTTTGTCTTTCCTTTTTTTCAAAAGTTGATGGATAAAGTACTAATGTTATTATTATGTACTCTTCTCTTGACAGCTTGTTTATAGAACTTTATATGTTGCATCAAGTGGGGTAATGTAATTGTATTTCTTTTTACTATATTTGCTGAGCTTGAGTTGTGTTATCCTTTTTCTCTAAACAATTATCAAAAAAGGAAATTTTTAGGAAAATAGAGAATCAGCGGAAAGAGTTTTTTTTTTATTTTTATTATTTATTTTTTTAATGTATTATTTATATTTATATATATATATATATATATATATATAATTTTTTCATGTTTATTTTTTTCATTATTATGATTTGCAGAATATAAGACAAAACCTAGAATATATAAGATGAGTATATTTGTAGAATATAAAATAGATTTGTAAAATATGTGTTCAGGTTTTTGAAATGTATGAAATGTAAGAATTTATAGAACATAACATATATAGAGTAGATAGGATTTGCAAATATAAAGTGGATTTGTATATAAAACAAAAAATTGAATTAAATAAATAAAAATCAAGTGAATAAATAATAATTAAAGAACAATTAGATTTATAAGATAAATAAGTTTATATACTGTAAATAAACACAAAGAATATAAAGTAAAAACGATCACATCGTCAGATAAGAGTGTTCCGTGGAATCTCGCCTATGACTCAACTATATATGTGTGGTACCTTACTATAATTTGGGACTAAAATATATTAAATTACCAAATTTATGAGTTTCGCAAGCACACGCTGCAGTAAGATGTCTTTGTGTCATAATCTGCTTGATTGCGTAAGACAATACAAAGAAATTTTAATCATTACACGAAAAATAAATTAATCACCAGCTGCAAGTAACATTACAGGTATTATGAGAATCTTCTCATTTATATAGCATGCCATATCCGGGAGATACTTAAATTTACTTGGAAGATCTTCCTCAGATTTAAATTTTATATGAGCACAAGCAGCTACCTGGGTATTTATACTTGATAACGTTGCATACTAATAAATAATGTACTGTACTTATGTGCACAAAGATATTAAAAAGTTTCTCCGAAATATTAGTAACGAAAAATCATATCTCACCATCATAAATACTGTACAAGAAGCTATTAATTCGACATGCCAGAAGATGGTGCACAATACAAGTGAGCACACCGGAACCCAGAAAAACTTCGTATTCCCACAGATTGTCAGTGTGCAAAGTAGAAATCTGGTATGTGCCGTATACATATGATATACAGTATATATGGATGGACATTTCGTGAATTCTTTGTAGTATCATGCATGTATGTGATTCATCCTGGAATGAGTATACAAGAAAACACAATTTCTTCTTCACACACGTTCACATCCTCGTAGCCAATTCATTGGCGTTTCTCTAAAGTTCTGTCTCAGCAAATGGTTGATTGATTTCTTTGTTTTGGTTTGATTTTTTTTTTTTTTTTTTTTTTTTTTTTTTTTACGTACCTTTTGGTAAGTTGGACGGATATCCGATTTGACAACGAGAACACGTATGTGTACATGCAAAAAAAAAAAAAAAAAAAAAAATGCAAAATGCGATAATGCATCATTTTTGTAATGATTACTTGTCATTTGCAAATTTCCTGCCATGAACGGTAATTACTTTATTCACATTTTTTCTCACTCTGCATGATATGTGTCATTTTGGGATTGTGAATGATTGTTGAGCATTTTTGGAATTAGGATCTCTGAACAAATTGTTTATTTCAGGAGCAAATTGCATATTATTTTCTTTTTTTTGAACACTTCCTCTCATTAGCCAATTCCTTTCGAAGAATCATACAGAACACTCGACACACATCTAACCGATTATATAATTAAATTAAACAATACCTTTTCAGCAAGATTGTATTGTGCGTTCAAATGCAAAAGCCACATGGTCGTTCCCCATATGGGGTCTTTTTTGATTCTTGGTTTGACACGAATTTCATCCACCCAACAATTAATTACTCTTCCAATGGCTCACATTTTTCCTAGATGACATGTTTATTAATTAACATTTGCCTTAATGCCAGACCCTCAATGTAATCATCATTTTTTTTTTGTTTACTTGAATAGTTTAAGAAAAGGGGAGAGGGGTTGATTTCGTCGTCGATCTTGGTAGGTGTCCTTTTTATAATGTACCATAATATTTCCTAATATACGCAGTGTGATTATACCTAAAGGAGTTATTGAATAATGCCTCCCATTGTTCACTTCCTTGACTGAGTTTTTTGAGTCACTTGTTCACTTATTCTTACCTTTTTTTAACAAATGGTGTATCGATGCTCCCTTTATTTTCACCATCCCGCCAAAGAGGCCTGACCATTAGGGGCTAATCAATTATGTAACAATTTAAGAATCTTCATATACCCTCTTTCCCACACCTTTATCGCGTGGCATTCTCATTAACATCTAAAAACACAAACACGATTTTGGAGATTGACTGCATGCTAAATGAATACCTGTTTTTTGCCATCTGACTCTTAGTCCAACAACAATGATGATGCAATATACAGTATTTCACATTACGGTATTGCAATGGTTAACACTGTACGACTAAACAAATATGTAAGAAAAACCTTTTGCTTTCCATGTTACCTACGTGCAAGCTACCGACCGCGAGCAGCACCTGCCCCAAGCTTTTCCGAGTTATCTTCGCATAAAAACATCCTTCAAGTCTATGGAAACGTGTCTTCAGAGGCGGATCAGAAATCATATCACTGAGTGTGCATAGCACCTTTGGATAAAAATATTATCCCGGCCCCCTAACCTTGTGCAATTTACTTTCTTGCATTCGCTTATCTGTGTAAATTTTCTTAATCCCCTTTAATCTAGCCAGTAATTAATTCCAAATGTCTTCTGATTGTAATAACTAATATTTTCATTTTGAAAATGTTATTCGGTTGGTGTTATAAAAGGTATCAATGATACTCAAAAGTATTACAAGACCATCAAGTTTTTAAGTATTCCATGGCAAACCTGATATAAACAAAATCAAGCAATCAACCACATACTGTACATGCCTACCTTCTCACATGGACGTATTTAGAAATGAATTATCATTTACGGTAGCATATTGGACGCACTGTATGTAGCTTTTTAATATACAGTGAATCTTTTCTTTTATTTGGTTATTGAGAAATTCACAAGATGTTTATCTCGTTATCCTGTTATCATGATTAACTTTGCTTATGTAGTTCCTACAATTTAATTGGTTAATAGATATATAAAAAATC
>CAJVPT010001495.1:0-21139 GCA_910592055.1 Acaulospora colombiana | reverse complement strand
TTGTTGAGCTGTTTCTCTCTTGTTTAAAAGACTTTTGTCTTGTGTAGTGGCTGGCTTCTGGTTTTTCCAAGAAAATTTGCCAAAAAAGGAAATTTTTTAGGAAATTTAGGATCAGCGGAAAGAGTTCTTTTAAAAAATCCAATATTTCTTGAAATATTCTTTATGAATAATATTACTTAAATAGCAAAATTCAAAGAAGATATGAAAAAGATTCTAGAAATAACAAGAATTTTTTATAAAGCAAACAACTCTTAAATTAATAGTAGTAAATTGGTACTAGTTACTATTAATAATCTTAATTATTATCCAGAAAAAGTGTATGCAGGAATCATCAAAAAAAGTAGTTGGATAATTAAATAGAAAAGAGCAAGCAATATTCTTAGGAATTTGAACAAACAATCAGAAAACTGCAATTGAACTTAAAGAAAAAGTATAAAAAAAAATCTATATTATTATCAGAGCTCTTAAAAATAAGAAAAAAATTAATAAGTAAAATCTTTATATACTAAATAGAGTATTGATTTTGAGAATAGAGTTAAGAATACAGTATAATATATTGTTCTAAAAAATATACAATAACTTAATAGCAATATATTATAAACTTTTCAAGAATAAAATAATCTTATATAGATCTATTTCTGTAGTGTAATCTATTATTTAAAAATATATAACCATAAAAGTATATGGATGTTCCAAAAAGAAAATCAAATTATAGAACTCTATAATAGAATAAATAATCAAGGTTCAATAAAGCTCACTATTATTATTAGATTAAAACAAGTACATATTAAACATTGAAAGTACTATAATCTTTTTTCATATAAGTCCTTATGCTATTTTTATAATAAAAGAAATTTTATATTACAGATGTTAAAGCTAGTCAAGAACTTTGGATTAACTTTTCAGAGTTAAAAGTAAAATAATATTTTTGAATGAATCAAAGACAACAGTTCAATTCAGGAATATTTAATACCTAAAGAATATATAGTAGATAGGCAATATCATCTTTATAAAATAATAGATTAATATATTATATATAGATCAGCTAATAAATCAAAACCCTATAGAGTTTAAAAAGTAGACAATAGTTCAACTTATTAAAAATATAAACAAGAATCCAATTATAGAATAGTATAACATTCTGTAAAGAACTATAATTAAAGAAAACATAAAAAAACTTACAAAACTTTGAAAAAAAGGATGGGAAAAAAAATGAATATCAAAATATATTAAGCCTAAATCAAGTAGAAATAAAAGGAAGCAAACTTGAGTGATTATTTAGAAAGAGAGTTAGCAAATAGTATAGAAAAAACTTATTTAAGAAAATAGCTAAGATATAATTATAATCTGTTACTTCAATTATTAAGAAACAGAAAATGATTTAAAAACAGTTCTTATTAAATATCCAGGATGCTTTCTAAATAACAAAAATAAAAACAAATATAGTATAAAAATAAAATTAGATATGATCTAAACTATAGCATTTCTAAATTATTAAAAAAACATTAGAAGAGTACAATTGTTGAAAATTTATTGTTTTCTCTTGAGCTTGATAGGATAATGATAACAAGTATAGTTACAAAAACTCAAGACTCAAGAAATAATCAAATTGAAAGAATAGAACAAGTATTAATAGAAGACTGGGAACAAGAAATATTTAAAAACAATGTCAAGCAAGAAGTATATCAAGATTGTCTACTCAAAATTCTTCAGTATAATCAAGGATCACAAGAGAAGTTGATTTTTTACTCTGATGAATCATTAATCAAGCATAAAAATGAAAGTACAAGAATAGGAACAGCATAGATATAAACTAAGGAATTAAAAAAGAAAGTAAATTTTAGATAGGAATAAAAATTATACTTTTATTCACAAAAGTAAAATTAGTAATACTAGTTACTATAGTTTTAATAGTTCCAATAGATAGTATGATAGAGATTTTTACTAATAGTCAAGTCTATATTTTTAAATAAAAAAAGTTCAAAAAAAAGATCTCAAAATAATACACAAAAGATAGTTAAAAGAAAATATTTGATTATTATAGACAAGAATATTAGATTTTATAAAGAAAAGTATATTCAATTGACTTTAATTAAAGTCAAAGTCTACTTCAATGATTCATAAAATAAAAAAGTAGATCTATTGATCAAAAAAGTATTAAAGCTTTTAGCAATAAGTGAAATAGTCTCAAATCAAGCAAAATATCTATTGAAACATAATGATAAAAGAATATAATAGATAATCCAATCTGACAATTTATAAAACAAATCAATAAAAGATCAACTGCCTTGTTATGAATATAATAACATAAAATAGAGGCAAAATGGTATCATCAATTCAATAACATCAAACCTATTTATAAAACCTGATATGAGATATGGTAAAAAATAGTAGTATATATTAATACTTCTTTCAAAGAATTGGAATAAAAAAGTTTTTTATTAAATTAATTAATAATGAACTACCTACCTTAAGCAAGCAAGTAAAAAGATCTGATTTATATAAGTAAACAAGATGTATATATATAATTAGTAATAAAAAATAATCAAACATATATTAGAATGTCTTGGTCACAAAAATGAGATCCTAGCAGTATAGCAAAAAGATTTTAAAACAATTCTTAAAGAATTCAATAATTTGTATTAAAATAAAAAAAAAAAAGCAGATAAAAAGAAATAAAAAAAAACTCTTTCCATGGATTCATATTTTTTCAAAAAATTTTCTTTTTTGGTGATTTTCTTGAAAAACTCCCAAAATTCTTTTACACAAGAGCAAGCCTCAAAGAATACAACCATACACTTCTGAGCAATAAAATCTACTTTGTAACAATAGGAAAAGAGTTTTACTCAGCTTAAAAGACAAATGTTCCTAGATCATTTTAGCTTTTAGAAAGGAGAAAAAGTAAAAACAAGCTGATTTACAGTAGACTTTTTGAGACTCAACTACAACTTCACAAAGCTCTTAGCCAGGTCAGTGCAGGTTAACACCTTTTTAGGCACTAAGAGAAGTCCCAGAAACAATAGATTATACTGATAAATTAGTACAACCTCAAAGCTAACTGAAACTTAGGAGGATGTCCAAGTCTCTTTAGTTAAACAGCTAAAAGATTACAATAATACAATAACTTCAGATCAATTAATTTACATTACACAAATATGAACACATTAACTTTTCATCTGATTGATGTGTATTAAAGCAAGCTGATTAATCTACAGCAAAATAATAGAATGTGACAGATCAATAAACTAGAATGTGTATAATTAACCAGCACATGTTATCTAAAACAAGATTAACAGTTGATCATAGCCGGTTACATGTTAATAAATAAATATCAGATATGCAAACACATAGAAGTCATGTGTTATAGACTTCCTAATATCAATATAGTAACTTATTGCCATATACACCAAATAGAAAAATAATATATAACAGTATTTATCTGATTATGTGATTAAAAAGACATTTATACAAAAACAACACATGTTAAATTTTTTGTGTATCATGTGACAACATATCAACAAAAGAACAAACAATAATTAGGATTCTAAAGAGAAGAGAAAAGAAGTTATTGAAAGTATTGGGAAAGATAGCTTCTCAACAAAATCCTTAGCAAGTACTCTAGAAAACAAGAATAATATAATATGAGCTGAGATCAACAGCAACCAATCAATCTCATATTTCTGCTAAGTCAATATATATTTTCTCAATACTAGATAATATTATTGTCAATTTATTAAGAATAGATCCATTGATACTGACAAAAGAATATATGCTATGACAATATATCTTTACTTCCTGGGAAAAGGGACAAAGTAAAAAAAAAGATTTAGAAGCACCTATGCTAGAAAAAAAGGTATATAATATGTTGACAAACAAGCCAGTAATAAAGGCATCAAGCTCTAATCAAGCTAAAGTTTCTATAATAGAAAGCACCCCCAATAAAAGTTCAATTAACTTCTTCAGAACTTGAAGAAGCACACTTTATTAAGGAAGTCATAATGAAGAATAGAGCAGTAATGGAACAAATAGAAACAGAAGTGTTAAAAGAAATAGTATAGAGAAGTTATATTATAGACAGCATGTCTTATAATATAAGAAACAGGATTCAAGGAACAACAGTAAATCCATTTTTTATAAAACAACAGAAATCAATCAAGGTGAAGATACTCCAAGCCATGTTACCAGGAGAAAATAGAGAAGAAAGAATTACATATCTCAAAGAAGCTCTAAAAATATTTAAGCAAATGAATCCCTTCAAAACAGAATATATCAATGGCAATCATTGGATTATATTTGGCTTTGATGAAGAAGAAAATATAGCAAAATGTTTGAAGACTGTTAATATACTTAGAAGAATAAATAAAGATATGAGTACATGACCAGTCTTTCAAAGATATGCTTAGAACAAAAAGTTCTTCAAGCCAGAAAGCTTTCTATTAATTAAAAATAAATTAAAATATATTACATTGGTAGATACAGATCACAAGCTTGGCAAATATGTAATTAGACAAACAATAGAAGAATTTGGAAAGATTATCAATATTCACAAATATAGAACATCTTTCCACCAAAAATGGTCCAGAGTTCACCTTTATGCTTACCAAGAATATATTAACTTAAACAAGGAATAGGTAATCAAGATAAAATCCAATCAAGTATAATCTGTGATAGCCTACAAGGAACAAGATGATCAAGAAATTATTTGGATTCTAAAATAGAGAAAGAGATATTTCTTAAGACTTTATGGAGTTGATAGATTATCTACAAAATCTATAGAAGAAATCTTAAACTATACAAAGGTTAAGGCCTTTTATATATCAAAAAACAAGATTACCTTAATATCAGAAAACTATACAATAGTATACTTTGAGAATAAAAAAGATTTAAGAGAGGCACCTCAGCACTAAATAAGATTAGCAACCAAGGATTAGGATGGAGTGCAAAGAATTATTATCATTACAAGATATCAGTCGATCCAGTTAGATCAAGCAATACATATATAATGATTAAAGAAACAAGGAAACAAGATTACAAAAGTTAAGATAGAGCAAGTGGAGATAGAAAAAGTAATGAAGATATTATGGTAACTGAAAAAAAAGCTATATTAGCAGTAAAACTTAGAAGAAACAATAGTAAGTCAAAAAACAGGAGAAGTATAATAAGATCTATATCATCAATACTGGTAGTAATAAAGAGCTACTAGGGAGGTGGAGACATCAGAAAGCAAATCAAGTCCCATACTAGACTTCACAATATTTCTTAGAAACAGATGATTAAGCTTTGAATACTAGTTGACATCAAAGACAAACAACAAGATGGGAAACAAGAAACCTAAGATCAACTATAAAGCAAAAGTCAGAGGTAACCCAACTAAGCAAAATATTAGAGAAGCTTAGCAAATATTAGATAAACTAGAGAAAGGTCCACTCAAAAGGAGAGCCAACCACTCTTAAAAAGGGTGCATCAGTCCAACCACAGAAAAAGAAGGAATGTCAATCCACTATTTTCAAGTCAAAAATATAAAACAAGGACAAAGCATAATAAATAAAGAAGAACAATAGTAGGTGACAGCAGAGTGATCAAGATCTTGATACTTTCCTGTAAATAAAAAAAGATAAATTTCTAGAGAGAAATGAAGAAGACCAACAGATAGAAAAAACAAAAGAGAAAGATATATAGAAAAGGATAATTAGAATAGGGATACATAATATTAGAAATATTACTGATAGTACAAACCAGTATAATCTTATAGAAGAAATACAGGAACAAGGTATTGAAATAATGGAACTATATTAAACAAAACTAATTAATGCAAAAACAAAATGGATCTTTTAGAAGCAAATGACCATCAAGCATTTTATAGTATCAATAAAGATACTCTATATGGTACAGGAGTTAGTTTTTTAATAAGAAAAGATCTGAAAAGAAAAGTAACTTCAGTAGGAGAGACAAAAAAATATATGATAGTAATTAATATGCTCATAAAATGGAACAAGATATGTATTATCCAAATTTATATTTTCTCAGACAAATAATTAAGTATGAAGATATAAAAAATAGTACAAAGCTTCATTAAAGAAAAGAACAAGCAAGATTTTTATAAAATAGTAATGGGAGACTTTAATGCTACATACAACCTTGCAAAAGACAGGACATCAATATCTAAAGATAAATTTAAACCATCTTAGCATCTGGAAATATCACTATTCAACTTTTTAGATAAATGGTTCTTTCTTGACATATTGACTATATAGAAAGAAAAAGATAAAACTCAAACAAGATGGGATGCTACTAGCAGTAGTCAGATTGATTATATATGAATATTTTAAAGCCTTACAAACTATTTAATACTTAGATTTAACAACCAAAGTATGAAGGAAACCATAGAAAATGATTATACTATGCTAGTGCTAAAAATGTATAATGCCAATCTCTTCACAAAAGATATCAAAAACAAGCCTCCCATAAAGAGTGAACAAAAAATTAATATAAAGGGGTTAACATCTGGGCAGCAGAAGGTATTCAGTAAAAGTCTGAATCACAAACTCAGAATAACAATAGATTTATTATTTAAAGAAGAATCTAAAAAAGATAGAAAAGAAGCTCAAGCAAATAAGATCTAGAAAACA
This sequence comes from Acaulospora colombiana, assembly GCA_910592055.1. Taxonomy (NCBI): domain Eukaryota; kingdom Fungi; phylum Glomeromycota; class Glomeromycetes; order Diversisporales; family Acaulosporaceae; genus Acaulospora; species Acaulospora colombiana. Next base: position 14,510 of record CAJVPT010001495.1, on the reverse strand, counting down.
TTTGAAGAACAAATATGTAGAACAACATATACCAAGCTTACAATCAAGAAACTATCTGCTTTCCAAGAAAAATATCATAGGTATAGATCAGAATTCATCAAGTTTCAGAGGACTCTTCAACTATTCACACTCTTTAAGAAGGCAAAAAGAACATATGATTCAATCAAATTGTAAGCCCTTAGCATTGTAATTAGAAAACACAACATTACCTTCAGTCTTAATTATCAGATTGAAAACTATTGTATTCAATATAGCATTTCTCAAATTCCATAGAAACTATTAAAAAAAAATATAAAGGATACAATAAAAGACCTAAAACTCACTTGTCAGAATACAAAGGCAAAAAAAAACAAGAGATGCTATCAAAAGAGTTTAAAACAAAGATGTAATGACTTACGTAGCAATTAAAGGAGAATGATAAACTCCTTGACTGACAGAGAGTGAATCAAAATAACACTGGATAGAATTAAGGTTAAAGATGGAGAAAAAGAATATATAACTAATAAGAAGAAAGAAATTGAAAGAGAAATAAGGAGATATTATCATATGCCAATTTTGATAGCCTTACAGAAAATTGGAAAGAAGAATACAATCCTAAAGGCTATATTAAAAAAAGATAGTATAAAAATCTACTGGAGCCAATTTTCCAAGAAAAACTATATGAAACACTTCAAGAACTTTCTAATAATAAAGCTCCAGGGAGATCACAAATCAATTATGAAATGTTAAAAAGACTGGGTCAAAAAGGAAAAGAATATCTTAGAAAAATACTTAACTACTTTCTAAGGTGGGAAGTTACTTCAATAGAATGAAAGCAAAGTTATATATTCCCATAGCAAAGCCAAAACCATGGGGATACGAACTCCTCAACACCAGATCAATAGTATTGCTGGAGGTCACACAAAAATGCTTCACCAAAATCCTTACAAACAGATTGAGAAATATCTGCAAGACTAACAATATTCTAAGAAGACCTAATTATACAAGATTACCAGGAGAAAGTATAGTAGAACTGATTCAAATTCTCAATAACATTTATAAAAAAGCAAGAGAAAATAAAAAAGAGTTATGGATACTTTTTCAAGACACAACAAATGTATATGTTACTATTGGCCTGAATATGTTAATTAAGGCAATAAATAGAATCAAGATATCAGAAGGCTTTATTCAAATTATAATGAGTTTATTTCAAAATCAAGAATTTAGGATTATATTTAAGAAAGATTTAACTAAAGTAATTATAACAGGAGATGGGATTGATCAAGGAGAAACCATTTCATTACTAATATAAAGGATATTCTATAACTCTTTATTGTGCAATATTCAGAATAATAAAACAAAAGGCTACAAAATGTTAGTGGCTTGAAATCCAGAGTTAAAGGGAAATACTGAAAGAAAGCTAGAGTCAAGGCTCATAGCTATCACATTCATGAATGATACAACATGAATAACAAGATCCAAAGAGAATATAAAAAAGATTCTAGAAGAAGCAAGAATCTTTTACAAGACAAATGACTTACAGATTAATAGTAGCAAATCAGTATTAATTACTATTAACAACCCTAACCAATATCCAGAAGAGATCCAAGAGGAGTTGACAGAGAAGTAGTTAGAGAATTGAATAGAGCTGAACAGACAAGATTCTTAGAGATCTGGATTGATAACCAGAAATTTGCTATCGAGCTCAAAGAATGGATACTTAAAGAAATCAACATGATTATCAAGTTCCTAAAGAACAAAAAGTTAACTGACAAACAAGCACTTTATTAAAAAATAAGACCATACTATATTGATTCATATCTAATAAGATAGTACATAATCTCAGGATTTATAATTTAAAGAGTATTTGGATATTGCAAAAAGAAAGTCAAATAATAGAATTGTGTAATAGATTAAATAACTTAGGGCCAGTCAGAATCACAACAATTATCAGATTAAAGTAATTACAGATTAAGTATTAGAAATCTCTCAACCTGCTCACATGTAACTCACTAAACCATTTTCTAAAAAGGAGAAACTTCACATTACAAGTACTGAAACTGATCAAAGATATGAAGGTAAACTTCCATAGCTGGAAGTAAAATAATGTCTTTAATTGAAATATCATAAATAGTTCAATTAAAGATTATCTGATAACAAATGAATATAGTAAAGCCATTCCATCACTCAAACACAATAAGTTGATATACATGGATCACCTTATTAACTATAAAGCTAGAGAAGTATTGGACTAGTAAATGCTCCAACTCTTACAAAAGATAAGTAAGAAACCTATTTCATAATGGTACTTGTCAATAACAAGGGAGATGCAAGGAAACAAACTAGGATAGCTTAGGAGAACTTGAAAAGAAGATTGATTAAAGTGAAGTCCAAAATATCTAGTATTCAATCTTAACCTTGATAAAAGGCAAAACCTTTGGATAGTTACCAAGAGCAATAATCAACAGTAACAACTTGTTTGGGAAAAGTTGATTCTAGGTAACAATAAAAGATGTATTAAAATATATTATTTCAAATGTGATAGCTTCAAAGAAAACTTAGGATCAAACCTGATGTGATGCCAGGGCTGTTCAGAAGGAATCAAGACTAAAAACTAATGTATAGTAGAATCAAACATTGAACAAATATATATGGTTCCTTATATTAATACTAGAAAATCTATAAGAAGAGCTCAATATTTAGAAATCCCTTGTTCCAAAATAGCTCTAGAGAGATCAATAAATAGAACGATTCATATAGACTTAAGTAACTACACAATGTGATAGAAGGAAATTGAAAGAAGTAGAGATAGAGAAGTGGAAGAAGAAATTCATTAAAGAGAATATTAAATAAGATACATATCAAACTCATCTGATTGAAATACTCAGGTGTAACAAGAGGGATAATAACAATAACATAATGACCTTTTGCTCTAATGGATCTCTTGTTGATCATGGAAATAAAAATATAAAGATGGATATAGCATGGATACAAATTAAAGAAGCAGGAAGAAAAAACAAGTTTCAAGCAGGAGTAGCTGATTGGCCTTCATCCATAAGAGTAGAACTAGTAATGATAATCACTATATTACTAGTAGTACCAGTTAATAGTAAGGTCAAGATCCATATTGACAGTCAAGCCTGTATCTCCAAATGAAAAACTATAGAAAAAAAGGATTTCAAAAAAATCCACAAAAAATGAATAAAGGAATAAAATTGATCCTTATAGGTACAAATGTTGAGCCTAGTAAAGAAAAAAGAATTAGATCTAAATCTTATCAAGGTTAAAGATACTTCAATATTCAATACAATGAGAAAGCAAACATTCTAGCCAAAGAAGTGTTAAAGTTTACAATAATAGAATGGCAAGATCTGGACTTACCTAAAATTATTATTGAAATTAAATAGCAATATATAATGCTGAATACTCCAATAAGGCAGTTTGTTAAAAAAACCAATGTCAAAATAATGACATACCAATGGACAATCCAAAATAGAATAGACAAAAAGTGGATTCATCAAATCTAAGATCAGCACAGGTACACATGGGACTTAGTTTAGAAACAAATGAATAATGGGTACATATAAAATACCTTCTTCAAGGAATTATAAAGAAAAAGCTTTCTTATTAAGATAACCAGTGACAAGTTACTTATGTTAATAAAGCTAGTTACAAGAAGACCAGACTTATATAAGCAAGTAAAATGTCTTGCATGTGGATAGCAAGAAGAGACAATAGAATACTTGCTAAATGTTCAGTATATAAAACTTAGTAGCAAGAAATCTGGTAGAAGGGTATGAAAGATATAATACAAGATTTAATAAACTTCTGGCAGATAGAAAAAATGAGTCAGTAGAAAAAAAGATAAGCTTGGCAATTGATGATGGAATAAAAAGAGGAGAAATGGATAAGAAAATAGCTCAACTAGTGGAAAGGATCTCAAATATTGATCAGGATATACTTAGCTTTTGCATAGGACTGATTGAAAAAGATCTAATGGATAAGATAGCAGACTCAAAGTGCTATAAAAAGAGAATTGATAAAGAAGCAAGAAAGTAGATAATGAAGATGCAGAAAAAAATATATAATCATTTCAGAAAGAAAATTTTGAATATCAAATACAAAAAAGTGATAGAGTGGAAATAAATATTGGGAATTAACAGAGGTGACAAGATCAAAAAACTGATATATCTATAGAGGCAAAAAAACAGGACCAAGGTATCAGAAAATCAGTTATATCAAGTACTATTAAAGGAAACAAAATTAGAAAATACGATGCTCAAATAGGTTTTGTGAGATGTAATAAAGTATAGGATAAAATGGTAGGGTTTTAATCTCTGTTAGAACTCAAAAGAGTGATCTGCAATAGAAATCTGCAAGCAATAATGTTAGAAGTTGGAAGAATATTTATCTGAACTCCTAATGAAATAATAAATTATTTTCGAAGCTGCACTTAGAAAGATAAAACAATCAAGACGAGTGAGTTGGTTAAAAAATTAGCTTTAACATTTTATGTTATATGTATAGCTTACAAATGTTTAATAAAATATATATAACTAACCCAACAAAAAACAAAAAAAAAAAAAAGCAGATAAAAAGAAGTACGATTACCAATCTACAATAGAAAAGATAAGATAAATAGATAACTTCTAAACTTATAGAAATAGCTTTGCAAATCAGTTTAAGTATACTTTGCTTTTGTACAGGATTAATAGAAAGTAATATGATTAAAGAAACTACCAACCTAAATAGTCATAATAAGAAGCTAGAAATAATAGCAAAAAAATAGATCCTAAGAGTATAAAAAAAGATTTATAATCATATCTATAAATAATTTTGAAATATATTATGCAAAAAAATTATAGAATAAAAATAAGAACAATGAATCAATAAAAACTCTTTTTGCTGATCTTCTGATCATACACAAAAAAGATGTTCGCAAGAAGTTTTTATATTTTCTTGTTAATAAAGTCCTAACACTTTCCTTAAAACAGCTTGAAGTATTACTTCAAAAGTCACTACTATCCTTCCCTTATTGTTTACAAATCTATTTACTCAAAAACTTGACTCTTGGTGATCAAGAAAAGTCAAGTAACACCTTTGATACCAATGACAAAAAAGTTTCCAAAGGAAGAAGAACTAATAGTGAAGTATCTAAAGGCCTATCAAATTTTTGAAATGAGAGATTTATAGAGGTTTTCTATAGTAAAAAGGCTTATTTTCTTCCTTTTTAACTGTCTTAGCTCTCTTAAAGCTTTCACTTTTATGGTTTTCTAATGAATTTTGCCTACCTCAGTTTGAACTTGAATTTTGAATAGCACAAATACTTATTAAAGGTAATTGGCTGACACAAAACATGTTAGTTTTTGAAATATAAACAAGTTTCTATTGATCACACTCACATATCTCATTACATTATTAATGATGTAGAAAAGAAAGTTCTAGAAAAAGTATTCACTCCAACTACATATGTTTGACCTTCAGAAAACAATTATGATATTAAAAGATGAGTAATAGGTAGGTAAACAGATCTGACTCCTATTTCTCATTAAGTTTCTCAAGGGGTGAAAAGGTTTTCTTGGACAAAAGTTGAGGTCTCCAAGCTTCTATTCTGGTCAAGCAAAGTTCTTGAAAAGATTTCTTTATTCCAGTTAGACAAATTCTTCTATAATATAGTGCTGGTTTCACTAGCAATAAGCAAATTCATATATTAGTAGAAGAATAAGTTTTTTAAACATTCTTCTTGAATTCACTTTCAAAAATAATTAAGTTTCTCAAATGTTATGAAACTTAAAGGATATCACTATTAGGCAAATCCCTTTTGAGAGGAAACTGTATAATAAAACAAGAACCTTTTGGAGGGCTTTGAATTGTATTTTTCTTTTTTTTTTTTTCCAATGCCATACTTTAACAATTCATTGTTTTTCAGGATAATCGATAGTGACAAACTGTTGACAATGATCCTGATTGACTTAGAGGCACTATGCCAAGCTATTAGGAGAGCACAATATTGTTCCCTAAATCTAACTTAGAGTACTTAGTTTAAACTTAGTTTTGTTTAGTTCAAACTAGCTTAGTGAACTTCTTATATTTTTTAAGTAATATAGTTCTTTAATTAATAATGTACAATTATAAGTTAGTCACTTTGTGAAAAAGTCTGTAAAATATTTTGATATCTCTCAATATTTCAATAAAGATATACCAAAATCGCATGATTGCAAATTAAAAAAAAAAAAGAATAAAGAATTAATAAAAGAGCAAAATATAAAAAGTCAGAATACTCTGCAAGATAATTCTATCACAAAATTATAAGACAAAGAAAAGAAGAAAAAATAGTGAAAACAAAAATCTTGTAGAAATTATAAGTAATGAAATTAAATATAAAATAAAATGGTAGGATTTTAATTCTCATTAAAATCTTAAGAAGTAATCCACAGTAGTGACCTATAAATAATGATATTAGAAATTGAAAGGGTTTCTATTCAAACTAGTAATGGAGTAATAAATTACTTTTGAAAATACATTTAAAGTTTTGGATAAAAACTTTGATAAGTAAGTTAGTTAATAAAACATATATAATTAATTTGACAGAAAAAAAAATTTTTAATACTTAAGAAAAGATAGTATATAAAAATAATAACAAAATATTGAATTAAATTAAAGAAAGATATATAAAAGAATTTAAATCATCTGATATGATTCTTATTGACAAATTATTTTTATATTACATTTAAGTTATACTATTTCTATTTATTTATATATTATCAAATCTTTCAGTATATTAAAAAAAAGTTATACTAACTCTTTTCACTAATTCCTTGACAATACACAAAAAAGATATTTGCAAAAAAGTTTTATAATTTTCTGTTTATAAAGTTTTATTAATTTACTTAAAACAACTTGAAGGATAACTTCAAAAGTCCATCTCTTGTTTATATTCTTTTTCAAACAAAAATTTGACTTCTAGTAATAAAGAAAAGTCAAGAAATATTTTTTTTTACCTATAGCAAGAAAGTTCTAAAAGAAAGAAAAACCAATAGTAAAGTATTAAAAGCCTATTTCTTGAAGCAAGAGATTTTATGTAGCAGATAAAAAGGCAAATAAAAGCTTAAACCTTAAAACTTTTCTCTTTATTGTTTTTACTCTCTTAAAGTTGCTCATTTTTTAGAGTTTTTATGGAATTTTGTCTACTCTAGCTTGATCCTGAATTTTGGAGTAACACAAAATTGACATAGCTTTTGTTAAAGGTGATTGGTCAACACAAAACTCATTAGTAGCAGAATATAAACAAGCTTATATTGTTATATTACATGTTCCAATAATGTTATTGATGAAAGAAGGAGAAATTATTGATATAAACTTCTCCATTTCTTCAAATAAAGTGTATCCAAAATAAAAAAATCATGAGTCTATTAGAATAGGTACTAAATTTTCTAGATAAAAAAGTGGTTATTTGTTTAAACTAAAGTCTTTAGCTTCTTATTATTCCGGTCAGGCAAAATATATAAAAAAGATTATTTTCTTATTCTAATTAAACTGTAAGATCAATAAATTAAATTAAATTTTCTAGTTTATAATTCATAATAAAATCTATATAAAACAATTATCAAAATTTGTTAGAATTTGAAAAAAATTTATATTTTAGAATTAAATGATCTTCAAATATATTATCTATTTCTTTGTTATTATTAATTTTAGAACTATTATTTTCAAAACTTGTATTATTCAATCTTGATTATTACTTAATAACATAATTTGACTTAATAAAATATTTTTTATTCTATATCAAAATATACTGTAAATGTTTTATTTGTTAAATTTTTATTTTTTGATATTTATATGAAAATTCTATTTGTAGATTAACTAGTAATTTATTATATTTACTATAGTTGTAAAAAACTCTTTTCACTGATTCTTTGATTACACAAAAAAGATGTTTACAAAAAGTTTTTTTTGTTTCTTTGCTAAAAAGTCTTAAATATTTTCCTTAAAATTTCTTGAAGAGTAACTTCAAGAGTCACTTCTACTCTCCCTTACTTGTTTACAATCCTTTTTAATCAAAAACTTGATTTCTAATAACCAAGAATAAGTAAGGTAACACATTTGGTACCAATGGTAAGAAAGTTTTCAAAGGAAAAAGAACCAATAGTAAAGTATATGAAGGCCTTCTTCACCTTTGAAACAAGAAATATATAGAGATTTTTGATAACAAAATGACTTATTTTTTCCCCTTCTAATCACTTGTGGATCTCTTAGAACTATCACTTTCATGGTTTTTGGGGAATTTTGTCTATTTCAGTTTAATTCTGAATTTTGGATAGTACAAATTTTTATTAAAGATAATTGGCTAATATGAAACTTATTGATTTTAGAAAAAATAAATAAGCTCTTATTGGTTATACACACATATTCCTATTATATCATAGGTGATATAAGAAAGAAGTTCTAGAAAAAGTTCCATTCCAACTATATATATTCAATTCTAAGAAACAGTTATAACACTAAAAGGTGTGATCAATTTACATAAAGAAATTCCATCCCTTTCTTAAGTTCTTCAAGTAATAAAAATGCTTCCTAAGATAGAATCTAAGGTCTTTTGGTTTCTCTTATACTATCTCAATCCAGTATATACTTAAATAAAGACTTATATAATATTACAGGTAATGATAAAAAAAACTCCTTTCAAGATTCAAATAAAGCAAATAAGAATATCCCAATTAGGCAAGAATTTTTTTGAGAAAAGGCTATGAAATGGAGCAAGAATAATTTTAAAGGGCTTCAAATGATTTTTCTTTTTCTCTTTCTTAGTTTCAACTTTAACAATTCATTATTTTTCAAAATAATCAACAGTAACAAACTATTGGTAATAATTTTAATTGATTTAAAGACATTATGTTAAGATACTAAGAGAGCATAATATTGTTCCCTAAATATGACTTAGAGTATCTATTTGAGACTTAGTTTTGTTTAGTCTGAACTAACTTAGTAAAAACCTTATATTTTTTATGTAGTATAGTTTTTCAACTAATAATGTACAAAGATGTATTGATTATTATGCAAAAAAGTCTATAGATTATTTTGATATTTTTCAAATATTTTAATAAAAACAAGTTGTTTCAATATAATTGTAGATTTAAAAAAAAATTTACTATAGTTACAAGTAATTTTTACTTTTTTGAAATTTTTTTTAAAACTTTCATTAAGTAAAGCTAAGATTAAATACTTTTTTAAATTTGTAAATAGTAATATAAAATGGTAAAGTTGTTATTTATTAATTGATATATTGAATAGTTTTGATTTTAATATAGTACAAGTATAATATATATTTTTTGTATATCTGTAGCTAAACTAAATTATAATTCATTAATTAACTAAAAATATAAATACATTTTCACTCGAGTAGCATAATATATATTATAGCTAAATATTAATTTCAAATCTAACTAACTTGTGTAGTAATTATGGCCTCTAATTTTGGCCTTGAAAACAATATTTTGCTCTATAGCAGACTTTAGATAAAAACTCTCCTAATCCACTACTTCATTGCTAGCAATTTGTTACTACAAATGTTTTATCAAGTCAATTATATCATAATACAAGTATAATATAATGAATAATATAAAATATAATTTTCACTAATGTCTAGATCTGAAGTGAAAATTCAAGTAGAAAACTGGAAAGCCATGCTAATAAGACAAGCCATCTGATCAGAAGAATATATAGATAAACTTATAGATATCCTAAAATATAATAGAAAGTATATAGCTACTCAATTTATTTTTTATATAATAGATCTAATAAAAAAGGAACAAAAGATAACAAGCTTGAAATAAGTTTGATCTGGGTTTTAGTAGAAAACAACAAAGTTGTAAAACAATTTTCAACAGGAGTATTAATATGACCATTGGTAAGTATGGCAGAAATATTGGCTATTCTAACTATAATATATATGACTCCTCAAAACACAATAGTCTCAATATTCTCTAATTGTAATATTGCAGTTAAGACATGGAAGTATATTAACTCACAAGTGAAAATATTAACAAGGAAATGGACAAAGACTACTAATTGGCCATTATAAAGTAAAATTAAAAACCTAATTAAAAAGAAAAATCTCATCTTGAAAATTATAAAGATCAAAGTCCATGAAATTAATAAGTTCAATAATTAAGTAAATCTATTCATCAAATAAGCTAGATGTGAAAATCCAATAATTTGGCACTACTACTAGAGTTAAGAATAGTTCTTACAATAGTTATATGGAGGAAACACATGATAGAGATCAGCATTAGGAAATTTGTCAAAACATTCAACAGGAAAAGATAGAAAAAATTGGACAATATAAAAAAGGATTCAAGAATTATGAATCCAAAATAACAAAATTATAGACTGGTTAATCTTCTGGAATCAGTTCAACCTATTCAATACTTTTAATATCTCTTTCAAAGATAATAAAGACAAAAGCATTTGACTAACTTGACCCATAATGAACTTCTAGTACTGCAGATGTTGAAGAAAAGAAAATCAGATATTTATATTATAATAACTTGTCCAGTATATGAACTTCAAAAAGAAATATTATAATACTTATTCAAATATTTGGTCATTAAAGAAATCAGAGAAGATATATAGAGAAAAGCAAAAGAAAAGATCAATTGTTATATTAGTAAAGAAATTAAAGACAAAAAAAAAGTTCATTCTGCACCTAATAATTGAACAAGTAAATGGTTAAACGAGATTCAATAATCTAATAGAAGCCTTTTCAATATTATTTATATATATATAAAAGAGAACAAAACCATTTTCTTGAAGAATTATCTCAAAGCACAACTTAAAATTTCCTTGATAGTTATATAGAGCATAATCTTTAAGCTTTGTTATAGAATGAGAAAAAATTTCAAGGAGGATATATGAAATAATCATTGCAAAAAAGTAATAGAGTAGGAAAAAAAGTAGAATATTATTAAAAAGAACAAAAGAACCAAAAGATCTGAGTATAAATCCATCATAAAGGTTATATAAGAACAAGAAAAAGAATCTATATTCATAAAAGAATTGAGGCAAAAAGTTTCTAAAAGAAAGAAGTGAATAAAGTATATAAAAATCATCTAGAATTGGATTTGTTATAGAAGGAAATAGTTTGATTTTTAACTGCAATTAGAATTCAGAATAATTTATATTAATAATCTATAGACAATTATTTTATTGGCTAGAGGATTTATCCAAGCCAGTAAAGGAGCAAAATATTATTTTCTAAGTTATATAGAGAAATAGTTTTTCAATGATAGGTAAGTTAGTATATGAAAGTCAAACCATTTTGTAAATATCGTTTATATATATAATAAAGACAAGCTATACTGACCTGACTGTAGGTTAAAAAAAAATAATAGTAATATAGAATATAATATAGTATATAGATTTGAATTGTAATATAATATAAGTATAATATAATAAATAAAAATATAATATTATATATAGTATCAAATTGTATTAAAATAATATAAATAATTTTATTTAAATCCCTTTAATATTATAATATTTTTTGTTAATATTCTTAAAATATCTGAATAAAAAACTAATTGAATATATTTCTTATATAAAACAATTATTTTTTTTATTTTCTTTACTTTTATAATTTTTCTTGCTATTACAAACTTTATTTATCAGAAGTAATAATAGTTTGTTGAATAATATTTGATATTAAATTTTCAATTTTAATTATAATAGTTAAATTGCTTAGAAAAAATTTATCCCTTGTATTGCTTGAAATATTGATATCTGAAGTTGTATAAAATCAATGCTAAAAGTTAAATTGCTATCTAAAACTTAAATTATTGAAAACATTAAAAAAGATTAAAATTATCAAATTACTAAATTTATTTTTATTAATTAATTTATTTAGAAATTAAAAAATTATATATATAGATAAAAAAATTAGTAAGAGAAAATATTGAATTTATGAAACAATTAGGCCTAATGAAACATATAAACAATAAGTTTTTGGAAGAATCAAAATAGTAAAAAAGAAATAAAAGATTTTAAAAATAAAATTAATAAGTTCAAATTTGTAAAACCTGAATTTGATTCTATAATAGTTATAAAATCTAAAGCAGTTAAGATATTAGAATTTGAAAGTTCATTAAGTTTAGAAAAGTACCAAAGAATTCAATCCAAAAAAAATAGTAAAAAGATAAAACTAATAAAATCAGTTATTAAGATAAGTCAAAATTAGAAAAAATAAGAGTAGAAATAAAGGTTTTAATGAAAACCATTCTTAATAAATATAAATTGAAAGTAGATAAAGTTTTTTCAATAATGTGAATAAAAATATATTATAAAAATTAATATTTAAATTATAGTAATAAAATTATGGTTCCATATTTTAATCTCTTATAAAAGAATAATTAGATACTTTATATTACTATCAGAGAGAAAAATATTAAAAAGCAGAAATTAAAAAACTAGAAGTAGACAAATGTCACTTATATATAAATAATATATTAAACAAAGTAAAACTAATAATATTTTATATTTATTTTATCATCGAATATTAATTTTTAATGAATAATTAAAAAAAAAATATGAAGAATTAAAAGTATACAATTATTTATTGATAAAAATTTAAAAAAATTGTCAAGATTTTTTTTTTAATACTGGCTTGGTTAAGTTTATTAGTAAAGTTTTACTATATAGGTACACTTGACCAGAAGAAAACAATGAAAAGCTAGTAAACTAATAATATATTAAAAACCACTTCATGGCTAAACCATTTTTAGATAGAGATCTAATGAAAGGACCATTAAGGCAAAAAAATTTGGGGATTGATATATATAATAAATCTATATTTACTATAGATTATCTAATCTGTTTTGCTATTATGTTTAATACCCTACTCTATTATCTCTATTTGAAGAAGAAAAATGAAGCTAAGACTATACAAATTTAAACAAGGGTAAAGATTCTGCATTACAAAAAAGATATTAGAAGGAAGAGGGAAATGGGTTGGTTATGGGTAACTTGAAAATATACTACTACTACTATATTGATACTTGAACTAGTTACTCTTTGAGGACTTCATCAGTTCAGAACATAATGTCTGTTCCTTTACTACTTTCAGTATCTCTATGTTGTGATTCTTGTCTATTAGTTCTTTGCCTTTTTCTTCTATACTCTATCCAGTATGGGATCTTCTACTAATATTTTTCTAGATAATAATAAGTCAGAGATTCAAAGGATTCTAAGACATAGGTAAAAGAGTATTGGAAACTACAAAACCTTCAGTCTAAAAAGAAGAGTCTTGTTTCTTTCAGCATGCACTTTTGTCAGCCTGATAAATATCATACTGTTTTCTCTAAAGTATTATTATCTATAGAGATTGAACTATTGTCTAATATTCCCTTGTAACATATTATTCAATTACTTGAGATTGTTCAACTATATATTGATATTGTTGATTAGATGCGAATGATTTTAAGATCTCCCTGATCTATCAATATTCATGTTAATAAAAAATAGGCATGACATTTTTAAGGCATCATTTATATTCTATATTCTTTTGAGCCTAATCTTCCTTCTTCTTTTTTGATAGAGAAAAAGGGAATATATGTTTTACTTAGTCAAAGATGTAAAAGTTGACAATGTTTTTATCCACCTACACTAGACATAATGACTTATGGTGGACTCTAATTTCTTATATATCTAAAGAAATGCATTTAAACATGTGAGATGACCAATGGAAACTTGTTTACTTTTTTTACTAATGTGAGCTCTATCTGTCCAATCACAATGTGAGAAACTTTGTACTATTTAAAATTCAAGGTCAAACTGAGATATGCAAAATTTCTCAGAAAAAATAAAAAATGAGTACTATAAGAAATTAACAGATGACAAGAAAGTGGGAAAGTTGTCTCTTATTATTAACATACTTCTGTAGTGTTTCTCTATAGTGTGAGATAATAGCATATTAGTTTTTCTTTCTTTCAGAACTTTCTTGCCATAGATAGAAAAGGTGTTTCTTGACCTTTATGGTAACTAAAGATCAAGTTTTTGTTTGAAGAGGATAGTAAGCAAAAGGAGGGAAGGTAATTAATGGCTCTTGAAGCTTCTTCAAGTTGGTTTAAGAAAAGTAGTAAAAAATTTATTAACTTAGAAGTATGAAAACTTCTTGCAAATATTTTTTTTGTGTGTAATTAGAGAATCAGTAGAAAGAGTTCAAGAAAATTGACAAATATTAGAATGAATTAATAAATATAATTAAAAAAACAAAGATTTATTTACTTAAAGAAAGTAAATCTAATTCAAAAATCTTTATTAAAAGAAAAATAAATATATATAATTACCATTATTGTTCAAAAGAGATATTTTTTAAAAAAAAAAATCTTTCCACTAATCCACTATTTTTCTAAAAATTTCTTTTTTTTTGTAATTGTTTAGAGAAAAAGGATAATACAACCCAAGCTCAGCAAACACAGTAAAGAGAAACACAACTACATCACCCCACTTGAAGCAATACATAAAGCTCTATAAACAAG